>NAOQ01000479.1:9951-21531 GCA_002751075.1 Ichthyophonus hoferi
CATACATACATAGTGTCATACATACATACATACATACATAGTGTCATACATACATACATACATACATAGTGTCATACATACATACATACATAGTGTCATACATACCCTTTCTTTGATGGCCCCCCCACTAATCTCCATATCAGTGCGGAATGAATCTGTACGTGCCGGGTAACATATTAGGATCACTCCGTGACATTAAACCAATAGCATGTATGCATCAGGACTAGATGAGTGTGACAGGACAAAGGTGGGGATGGTTTTATTGTGCTTAACACTATAGTGGGACCATAGAAAAGAAAGGCATGTATGTATGAATATAAGCAGAGATATATGTGTGTAGGTATGTCTATATATACAAACATACAATTCAATCCCCCTACTTCCCTCTCTCTCTCTCACTCTCTCCCTCTCCCTCTCCCTCTTTATCTTTCTCTCCCTTCGTCCCCTCCCACCTATAGGAGCCTCCAGGGCCTGTAGATCCACCACCTCTACAGCTACTAATTGCCTAAACATGGAGGAAGGAATAATAAGAGTATCCCCCAAATCTGAGCTGTGCGTGCTCTGATTGGTTCCTTTCTCTCTCCTTCGTGGATGCTTCAACACCTAATGCATGAGTTTTCTCATCAGTGATTGGCTATTCAGTTTACAAGTGTATATTGATTGGTCTGTGAGTGAGCACGCCTTTGATAGTAGGTTAAATATATATATAGTAAGATGGTAGAATACAGAGTAATATAATAGAGCATGCAGATACATATGCATATACTTCCATACATACACATACACTTACCACAACCAGTCCATCCTCTTTCTTAGAGGTGTAGAATATCCCCTCATACACCTTGTCGTCCTTGGTTGTCACCTGCACTGTATGGCCCTAGACCATATATATACATGTAAGTGAGTGTGATTAGACCTGGCATCACGCATGTAAGGGTATAAATACTATAAGTACATGTATGTGAAAATAGAGCTGTATGAATATGTGTGTGCATGTACATGTCATGAGGTAGACACTATGCATGGCCCAGCCATACCCACTATCCCCCCTGTATACTATAGGACATGATAGTAAGTAGGTCTATGCACATCTTGACTTGTAGGTAGGAAGAAGGGAGGGGTACGCACCACCAGACCTAGGCATACTAGTAGTAGACGGTCTTCCATGTTTTGTATGAAGGCAGGACTAGGCTGGTAGCTAACTTTGTCTACCTTACCTCCCTCCAACGTAGATTTCATAGCTCCTAGTTTATGCATACTAATATAGAATTGTTAAAAAGAGATGACCAGTCTCCTTCCAAGGAGAAAGGAGAAAAGGGCCAATAAGGACTGTGACTTGGAGAGATAAAACATATAAAAATGTGTGTATATGGTTGCGTGTGCACACGTGTGTTCTTCTTTCTTGTGTGCAGGTTTATTAAGCCGAATATAGTCATGGAGCAATAAAATAGTAAGAATAAAAGAAAATAAGATGTGGAGTCGCAGGGAAAACCTAACTATATCTACTGAATGATCTGTCCTTTTCATATTTTTTATTTTACTCGGTACTTAGGTAAGCGTGGAGCTGTGTTTTATTTGACACATTTGTGCATCCCTATGAATGTCTCTTTGTTCTGTATATTGCTGTATAGGAATAAGTACAGGAGTGTGTTTAGGAAGATGCAACTGGGTAACTGGGTTTTGATCATTAATGTGTGGGCTTGATAGTATATAAGTTATGATAATATCGTTTATGTGCCTCTGGGTTACATTCAAACATGTATAGGCAAAGGGTTATTATGTTATTTCCTTCGCCAACTTCCATATCATACCTTATATATGGGTGACTTAGTTAGGTTTTTATATTATAACACTCCTAAGTTTCCACTATAAACTCTAGACGCAAGAGCGGTTGTAGCACAACAGTACAACACAAATCACAGACCACACAGATTTATAGTTGGTATTTACAATAACATATACAAGAATCATCTGTCGGCGTTAAGGCTTCGGCAACAAAAACTATTTTTAATAGTTTGTTAAATGTTACATTTATTGGTGTAATGTTTTAAAACAATTTAATCACTTTCAAAAAATATTAAAATCATTTTAAATATTGATTATATTATAGGAATTTTGATTATTAATTTTAATGTAATGCAGTAATGTCAAATAAAAAAAATCTAAATTTAAATCACCAATCATAAAAGCAATAGGAGATCAAGGGTGTGTCTGCACCAATAGGCTTATAGACGATCAGACGACGGGATCACATTTTTATCTATGCAGACCTACTATTTTGGAAGCATATTATTTTTGGAGGCCTACTATTTTTGAAGACCTATAATCACAACCTATTTATTAGTCATACATATGACATAATCTAAAGTAATGTAAAAAGAAACGTTTAAGTGGAAAATTCGCATGTGGTAGCAGATATAGTCAGGCTAAGCATATTAAAATATTTCTATATAGTTGTAGTTAAAGCTGGTCTTGAAAACTCTACTCCTTTATTACCTGCCCAAAGAAGGACAGGTTTAACTCTGGTGTATATCGATTATCAGCTAACGTTCATATTTAACATTTGTTTCCCGTATTAGATAGATAGTGCCAAAAAGGTTTAGTGATGTTTACTGGTGTGTGTCTATACATTTTTTGTAATATCAACATCCTTTTCTAGTAACTCCATGTCTCTTTAAATATTTCCCACTTCTCACTAGGTACTTTTCTCTTAGTGCTTGAGTGATAGTTGTAATATATTCCGAAGACCCATGTGATGAATTCTTTGTTTTCTTGTACACCAAAATCAAATCCGGGTTCTTTTGTAAAATTCCCTGGTTATTCTTTCCCGCCAGTTTTCTTTCTTACTCTATGCTAATCACTTAATCATTCTTACATAACACCTCGCTCGTTAATAACCAAGCAATTTATCTAAATAGGCAACAAACATGTTGATTTTGGCTAGCCTTTATCTGTTATACAATATTTGACTGCAGTCCTTATATATAGCACAATCTTTAAACGTATACGCATATAGCGTTTGTTAATTTTTAATATTTAAATATCATTTAAAAGGTAATAAACCCCTCGTGGCTTTGGACAGGGTTAAATCCAACGAGTTGGTCAGGTTCGCAGCTGACTAGAAAAGGAAAGGCCCCAGCTGTACCATTCAAAGGTAGGCTATTAGTGAGTTCTGGGTGGCCCTGGGGTACTCTAATACTTATCATCTTTATTGCTTGGAAATAAGCATACACTTCAAAGCCTGCATTAGTGAGTGCTACGATGTCAAGATCATCATTAGCCATACAAACGTAATCGTTCGGAATAGTTTCAGCTATGGTGGGCTGAATTAACATCAAGATAGCCAGCCAGCAAGCGATAAATATTTGAGACAACATGGGAGTAGCAATGTCCTACGATTCTGAGCTTATGGTTTAGATAGCCAAATTATTCTATGTTATCTTGTTTAAGGTTGTGTTTTACAAGTAGTACTAGCTAATTTAAATGAATAAATATACCGTAAGCATACATATCAGACAAGTTGATAATTGTGTAAGTGAAAGCAATCAAGTGGCTAAGCTAAGCATTAAATCAATAAAACCAGTACCTGCTGCCAAACATAGAGCTAGATTAGAATTTAAACAAGAATGCAAAATCAATAGTACTTATTGGTTTCTTTTGAATTTAAGGAATGTTCAATAATCCCGTATCCCCGGGGATCATGCTCCAATTTGGGATGGGTAGTAGAATGGATTTAATATTAAAGGCCAACAAAACACCCTATTATATTAAATTGGATGCAATGGTAATCCAAAATAATATTTTTAGAGCACTCAAGTGCAACTTTGCAACTAATTGGACTGTGTCTTCTGGCCGGACAGGCCAGTGTTTTGTCATATACATAAGGTATACATTTCGGGCAAAGTAAGCATGGGGAATGGATCTGAATTATAAATAAAATATGTTAACAACCAATATGTTGATAGCTTGACATTAATCATTAATATTGACTCAAAGTATCATTTCGGGATTCCCTGCGAGAATAATATTACTATATCATTTATCTCGCCCTGTCCTACTATAGCCGCTACACTTTCTAGCACTCTCAAAACTGTTTATCACCAATTATGGTTTTATACTTGTTAAAAAAGAAATGCTTAACTGTTGGAACCAAAGTGTTCAATACTTTTTCTTTTTCTTCTTTTTTTCTTTTTTACAGCTTCTTCCTTTATGTTGCAGGACCATTAACCCCAAATGAACACGTAGTTTAAATTGATTTGTCGATACACTGCTTGCCGGCACTTACATTAATTAAGTAGATAATGAGCCATCGAGATAAGATCAGACAATCCTAGTGGGTCTCTGTGATCTTTCATGAATTATATTAGCCAACAAGAATATTTAGGATTGTTCCCTGAATACAGCTATGCGTAACCAAAATGCACACCAGCGTTAAACAAAGATCAGGAAAGTATAAAAGGATCAAAAACAACCAATAATAAACATTGCTGTCAGTCATCAAAATTTACTGTTCAATTTATGCGCTTTATTTTTTTCTTTTTTTTTCTTTTCTTTTCATATTTATCAAAGAAGTTGAAGTAGATAATCCAGATACTTTACTAGAAGGCCAACTAATTGAGTCGGATGTTGATTCCTCTCATAATAATAATACCATAACTATATATTACAGTTATTACATATATAATGCATTACAAAGTAGGAAACTAAAAGCTTTTACATCCATTGATCAACAAAGGGAGATTCAAGAGCAGTTAGCTAGAGGTTTAATCTACCCTTTACCTGATGACGACAGTTACATAGAACTCGGTACAATATATAGGATATCCTATTTCCCATATTATTTTAGGAATTTCCTTATATAGCTATAAAAATTTAATATTCATTGGTAGTAATTATTATCATATGCTACTTTAAACGTAATACCATTAAAATTAACCAATCATTATTAATGAGTGCAGCGGACCCATAGTACAAAAACAAGTTATTTAAATAATTATTATTTGATTTCATTGTTATAATACTTACAAGATTCCATAATTGAACTAATATATATATATTATTTGATAATTATGATTTTATTTACTATATTAGTACACTTACCAGACATGATAAGTAGGGAAGATCATACGAATAATTTCAATTGGATCGACACTCCTAAGATCCAATAAAATATCTCATATAACGCCTAATGGTTCCGTCCCATAAATTTTAAGGTTGCCCTGTTAACGAAAAAAGTCTTCGATTTTGTGACAAGTTGACCTTTCCTGTTGTGAAAAAAGGCGTAATTTTTCTAATTTGGTCACAAAATTTCAAAATCATTAATTGTAAAACAAATTACCCTCCTAAATTTTTTTAAGTTGTCAACTTCGCTACCGTGCCTCAAAGGTACTCTCATTACTTGTCAATATTAAAGTATGAAAGTTTCGTATAGTATCCTATTGATAGTTATCATAGTCAAATCCTTCATGGATAATCTAAGGATCTCTATTTGATGATGTGAGTGCAAGACTAGTTACTGAATAATCAATAAATTTTTTAAAAAACCAAGTACTGGCTTAAAATAACAATAGCTCTTTCTACATCTCTATACACCTATTGAGATGTTATCATAGCTATGTAGAGCAAATAGCGAGCCCACACGAATGAACTCAGTTGGGGTCGGTTGTGTCGAGAGCTACTAAGGTCCGTTGCCAGGCTAATGCAGGCTGTTTGAGCCCATATATGGATCTCTCGATTTTGCATACACAGCTCAGGAAAACGGGATCAACAAATTCTAGCAGATTTATGATGATATCTTTAAACTAGCTTGCCGTTTAGATACGCCCTTACTATGTCTATTTGGGCCATTCTAAATTGTGGGCTGCAGCAACTACTTGGAAGAGTTTTCTGAACCTTGAAGAGCATACTGGGACTCTGTGTCAAAGTAGTCCAAGTTGTGACATTGATCACTGCCCAGAGCGATGAGCTGGGCTTTGTACATGTAGATCTCCTCTAGTAGTTTACCGTTTTGATATGCTCCTACTACGTTTAGTTGGGCCGGTTCTAAATTGTGGGCTTTAGCCACTGCTAAGAGGATTTGTATGATCGTTATAGAACATATATGGAACTCTTCCTCAAAGTAGTTCACGTTGAATCTATCTTCCTTATTCTTCGGGAAGGGAGTACATTGAGTGTAAAATCAGCAACTTTTACGGCAACATTCTGATATACCCTATTCTACCAAGGATCCTCTTACTATATTGAAGAGTGTCTGGTTTAGACGTTTACTTATCCCATTTTGT
Organism: Ichthyophonus hoferi; assembly: GCA_002751075.1. Lineage (NCBI taxonomy): Eukaryota > Ichthyosporea > Ichthyophonida > Ichthyophonidae > Ichthyophonus > Ichthyophonus hoferi. The sequence goes on from NAOQ01000479.1 coordinate 16,233, forward strand.
TGGGGATGGTAAAGAAAAAGTGACCATCCTGATATGATGATGTTGAATTCCTAAAATTAGCATCCCTTATAAGTATAACTTTTAACTAACGACTTAATTTATTTAATTATTTTAGTTGCCCTTTCTTGGCTAGCTTTCCTTTGCTTGTAGTCTTGGTTTCTGACTTTAATGGTTAAACCTGTAATTATTAGCATTTACCCCAACCTGCATATGATTATGCATTGGTTTAAGCCAAACCTGCGCATTAGAGCTAATCCAGAAAAGACAATAAATTTTAGGTCACCATTAATTCCTACCATGGTTTTTTATTTTTGGATGTGCAATGTAAGACGGTAAGTTTCAGCCGACTATTAATGCTAAACTTATCTTGATAATTTCATAGCTTAATAGAGTAATGTGAAAAATTATACTATTGTGATAGTTGTGCTGTGCCGACGGAATAAGATGAAGATAAAACTTTGCAATCCCTTTTGCAGCTGGGATAAATGGGTGGCCATCTTGGAAGATGTTCTCCCTCTCCATTGGTTCAGCCTTTTTACGTGGAAAGTGGTGCTGAAAATGTAAGTTTGGTAGTAGATTCGACAAAGGCTTGCAGAGCTTCTGGCACAGTAGTTACGAAAGATCGATCGTAAGTAGATGCAGTTTCACTGGAAATGCCATTAGGTTTCTGGGCCTTAATAACCCTGTCATAATTCTGGATGACTTTGCAGCCTTTTTCCTCTTTCTGATTCTAAATTTTCGACCTCTAGCTTAAGAAACCATCCTCCACTGACACCGAGTCAGTACTGAACACAATTACGGAAGTCGTATCATAGATAAATGAGGAGAATTATAACAGTGACTTATCCACTCAATAACATGGATCCCGTTAGGAATGCTAAATTCTTCCTCAGTGCCTTCGATTTCAATCTTGTTGGTGTAGGTCTTAAACAGCAACGGGAACGACAGGCTAGAATGTCAAGAGTGAAAATCTTGGCTCATCAGAAGGTCCTACTACAGTTGCTAGTTTAGGATCTCCACCAACAAGATCGAATGCACAGACACTAGGGAAGAGTGCAGCACTCCTAACAGGAACTATATCATCAATTGAACAAGTTGCTGCTCTTCCCAATATAGGAGGTATGATCCAAGTGGTTCTAGCCAAACGAGATACCCTAGAGCTCAGGCAAATTAACTCATTGTTGTCAAGTACCTTCTTGACCTTGCCAAGCCGACCATAAATTTCCCGAGACTTGTCAACCATGTCTTAGCAGTGCTCTACTACGTCTTAGGCGTCCCAGACAACATATGCAAGAGAATTACAGCATTCCTGTCTGTAGAACTCAGTGCAAGTGACAATTCGAATATTGATGTGGACGACGACTTTGATAAACTGTGCCCCCCACTTCATGCCATTTCAAGCATTCTTCCTCTGTCTGACTGCATTCAAGAACTATAACGTCAGCTCTGTCACATATTGGAATGATTGGACCATCAAGTGTGCGACTGCTCTAGGGGCTATAGCGGGGTTGTCTTCGAAGAAAATCTTTGTACCACTCACTAAAGACAGGTCTGCTCATTATCGAGACCTTTGGAAAGAATATCACCTTCAAAAGAGCCATTTCCTACTTAGTCGGAGATCTGGCAACAGGATAACACAACTCCGTTAAAATGGCTGCTCATGTTCTCGATTTACTGAGATTCAATGGGATCCTAGAGTTTTCTCAGATCATGATCTATCTGGTAGCAACCCACTCGCCTGTCTTAGCATGTTTGGAGGTTTGAGTTGAAGTTTTAAACCAGGTCGGTGCTATGGATAAGATCAATGTATTTGGTGATCAAGGCCCTTATGTGTACATCATCAGCAGTGCTACAGACGTGCAACTCTTCCAACAAAGCGAATTCTGGATGCTTGATTCTGTTGCTCGTGAGTTAAGGACGTGTTCTACTTTGAACCTTGCAGTACACATTCGTGTTGGAAATAATAAGTAGAGACAGAAGCGTTCCTGTGACCTATATTCGTTTGGAAGGAAAGAGAATATCAAATTAAGGAGCATTTTAGCGTGTCCCTTTGCATACACGAAGTGAAAATATGTTGAGACACATTTTTATTATTAAACAAGTCAGCAAGACTTGTCTTGGGCAAGATACCCAAGCAGCGTGCTATCTGGACCAAAACGTATGATCTGTCTATAATGACTGTCAGGCACCGTCACCAGTCATGAAATGAGGTCTATGTATCCCCTATTTCATTTCATTAGCCAAGAAAAAAGTAATACTCCAATATACAAATGCTGTTAATTTAAAAAAAAAAAAAAAGTCCACATTTGCAACTATATATGTATATACAAGTATGTAAGGAAGTTTTTATGAAAATGTTTATATAGACCATGTGATCTACACAGTAAGCACCGGTTCACCACATAAAGCGCTGAATAAGATTATTCTGGCCCCAGCCAGCTGCTTCGAAAGGTTTATAAAGAAACATGTAGAGCGTCACTATATTGACGAGCATGTAGATGGCTCCTTCTGTCAATAACACTTTGGTACTCTGTGCAGAGGGGTAAAGAATATTGGGTCACTAATACATATCAATTCATACCCATACATATACATATAGCTGCAATGAAATACACGTGCATACACATCATGAGTGAAAAAAACTATGCTCAAAATTATTTATTTAATTAACAATCTAATTATCAAGTAGTCTATGTATAGTATGCTATGTTTAGAAACCATAAAAAGGTTCTATCTGTGGCAGGATCATCCTCTAGTTTTTCTGCAGTTATACCAAATAAAGTTCTTTGTCTTAATTGAATTCACTGCTTGTCATGGTGGTTGCCATCCATAATGGGCAAGAAAATGCCTAACAATACAGTAAGATAATAACTACACATGCTGGAATCAACAAGTACCCGAGTACATGTATACACAATTATACAAACAAAACCATCTAGACCAAGATAACATATGTAAGAGTTTGTGTAGTAGAGATTAAAATATGGGGCCAGTAGACAGTAGAGGATGGTGAGATTACCTGTTGAGGAAGATGAATGCGATAAACCAAATAAGGAAGGATAAAATAGCGGGGCTCCACCAATGTTTGAGGAACTAATACAAGGATGACAGCACAGCAGTAGCCAAACACCCAGAACAAACCACAGGATTTGTTAAGAATCTTCAATTCCAATTGGGTAACGGCAGCATAAAAGGGTACCAAGGCATAACGAACCCACCAATGAAGACCAATAGTTCGACGCCATATATAGAAGGTATAGTGACGATTGTCTGTGAGTGGGTGGGGTCTGTAAGTATGCTGTTTACTTGATGGCGCTATATTATAAAGCCAAAAGGGTAGTGGTAGTAGTTTACTACGGTAACAGTGTAGGGGTAGTAGGGTTAACCCAAGAGAAGAGAGGATAGAAGATACTATATGAGTCAGAGGGAGAACCCAAAATGAAAGTGAAAGGATCAGCAAGTAAAGGGTCTGTATGACGTCATGGATGACGTAATCCTTACCGGCCTGAATAAAGCGATGAACAACAGTGAATTTCCACACCGCGAAAGTGTAGATGGCACATAGGATGACGTATTCTCCTATAAGGCCTCGTAGCTGTCTCATTGTAGTAGACTGCAATGAAATACAGAGTAAATATGTGTATGATAGTATGAAGTATGATAGTATGATAGTATGTATGATAGTATGTATGATAGTATGATAGTATGATAGTATATTGGTATGTATGTATGATGAGATTTTGTATATACAATAGTAGGCATAAAACATAGATATATAGAAGCATGGTACAGTGGTTTATCCATAATATATAGGCTTTACTATCATACTGAGCATCACTAGTTGACAATCAAACGATATAAAATGATCATCTAATGAGACGGAAGGATAAAGAAATTAAACCAAAACCATTGGTTGATAATAAAAGGAAAGATAGGGCACCTTGAGCGCAGGCCTAATAAATGTCGCCACAACCGGCAGGGCAAACCCTAAAATTAAACAAGAAAAATAGCCTAACTGGGGAAGATGGAAACCTGCCGTGTGATTACTACGATCTCCTACTACTATGCCTGTAGGTAGGGGCGTGTTTTAGAGGTGAGTTACACTTCTTAACATCCTTAATTCATGTGGCTGTCTTGCTGTCCTTATTGTGCATCTGACAACAAAGGTTGTGTATATGGGAGGGGGGGGTGATAATGCAGGATAATGAAAGATAATTAGAGAAAGTGCAGGATAATGAAAGATAATTAGAGAAAGTGCAGGATAATGAAAGACAATTAGAGAAAGTGCAGGATAATGAAAGATAATTAGAGAAAGTGCAGAATAATGAAAGATAATTAGAGAAAGTGCAGGATAATAAAAGATAATTAGAGAAAGTGCAGGATAATAAAAGATAATTAGAGAAAGTGCAGGATAATAAAAGATAATTAGAGAAAGTGCAGGATAATGAAAGAAAATAAAACATCAACTGAAGGAGATCCAATTACAAACCTTTATTAACGACTAAAAAGACAACAAAAGCCAAGGCCAAAGCCATATATGGCCATAGACGGCGCAGTAGAAAGGTAGATTGGGTACGCAACGCAGTCCAAAGGCGATCAATCAATGTAAGTATTGGTGCATCTCCATAGTAACCATCGCCTTGCTGGCCTATAAGTTTTTTAGTTGATGCATTAGAAATGCACTATGTCTTATACAGCACTCCTACGCATGCCCTTCTCTCTTTCCTATTGGTTAATATTATCTCGCTCACATGCAATAAAAACAGGCCCCTGGCCTCTTCATCTAGATTTAACATGTTTAATGTCCATATATGATTGGAGTAAAAGAAAGATAATCCCGTGATTACCACCATGAAAAGAGATTTTAACACACCAATCCGGAAGAACGGTTAACTATATGATAACAAGGAGTACATAGTGTGTAGTAAATAGTATATAGTATAGAGTATATATTATATAGTACATAGTGTATAGTAGTAATAAGAAACAAACCCTCTTACCCTCCTCCCCCGTAGGATGGCTCGTAGAGGTTGCCCTAAGATCTCTATCAATGAATCGTAGAACACATGTACCAGCTGGGAGAATATGATTGGCCATGTCGTCAGTGCACCAAGGAATGAGGTAGAGAAGAAGAAGGTATTAACATAGGAGAGAGAGGTGAGGTATACAGAAAGGGAAAGGGCGTGTGACACAAGATTCATACCGAGGTTATAGGATATGATGGGTATGATAAGATAGAATATAATAGGATATGATGTGTATGATTGGATAGAATATAATAGGATATATGGATATGATT
>NAOQ01000480.1:3376-13497 GCA_002751075.1 Ichthyophonus hoferi
CAACACAATCCAGTCTTTGTGGGATCCAACATAAACTATGCTGAAAAAATATATTAATACTTATGTGTTGAGTAGAATCTAGCCCAAAGTAATAACTTCAATTAGAGCATAATATAGACTTAAGAAGCACTTCCCATTGAAATGAGAGTAAGTACCTTGGCCTACATCAGAATTTCATATCATGGTTAGAAAAAAAAAGTTGAAGGTAGAGAATAGTTCTGACTCAGAGAAGAATGCCATTATGAGGAACCTATTGTCATCTATTGTTATAATTTAGTTAATTATAATTAGTCTCAAAGACATCATAACAAGATTGTGAAGTTTAATTGCAACCCTTTACATGTTACCACTGTAACATGTGGACCAACTCAAGATGTTTATTTATTTACATATTTATTTGTTTTCCATTTATAAGTTTTTAATAGCTGTACAATATAATTTAGTTAAACCAATAGAGCATGAACTTTATAACCTTTTATAGCACTGGAGCTATACGTTCTTACCAATTGTAAGGAGAATTTAATATCCAGAGGTAATCCTAACTATCGGTTTTACTATTCAAGAAAAACCGTTTTTTTTTTTTAGCAAATACCTGTCATACTAATTACATAAAATTAAGTAGCGTAGATAGCCAACAAGATGTTGATATTAAAGTCAAAATTAATTATTAGGTCACAGGATGAGGTGATTATGTTTTAGCCAATTAATTTTAACACTCAAAGAGCCTGACCCCCGTTTGATCGAGAAACTCCTCGTATGTAAGCTTCATGTCACCTATCATTTATAACTTTTTAAATAACACCACCTCTCTAATCAGAGGGGGTAACAATCCTAATTGCTTTCAAAAAGCAATCTAGAATTTAGAAGAAAAATACCTAATACATGACAATTTACTTCTAATTTATTGGGGCTTTTTTATAATTTTATATGGTACCCTTCTAAAAATGGAATGCATGTGAATCAACTTCACCAGACAGGTAGTGATTCGTTCATAATCATAACGATGATTGGGTGAGTGTCTCTGGTTCACTATGTGCCCCTCAATGGCGATATTTATGTAAACTGGTATTATTGAAGTATAGAACCAAATAGTTTAACAATTGTTATATTAATTGTAAACTAATCGATATCCCTCTCATGTAAAAAGGAAAAGTCCATCAGAAAAAAATATAACCGGAATGTTATTCTAAGCTGACTATCACACGTGACATATTTTATTGAATTAAACAAACACCATCCGTTTCCACTGAAACTTGAATAAGGCGTACAATTGCTTTTGTTAAATACACAGTAGTACTGCAACGGCCACTACGTGGCAAGGCACAGAACTGAGCCTTCTGAACCTCAGTGAATGTGATGTGATCAGGGTTATAGCATGATGGTTCAGGCGTAGTTTCATACATTAATTCATCATCAAACACGTAGGCTTCACGCCGTAAATCTCGTGACATTCCATCTACTAATGTATTATCTTGGTCTGATGTGTGGGTGTGTGGGAGAGGATTAGAAGTGGTGCGAAATGGCAGGTACAGGGGAGAGAGGAGAGAAGAGAGAAGAGAGAAGAGAAAGGAGAGAAGAGAAAGGAGAGGAGAGATGAGAGAGGAGAGAGGAGAGAAGAGAGAAGAGAGAAGAGAGAGGAGAGAGGAGAGAGGAAAGAGCACAGAGGAGAACGAACAGTGAGTCATGGTGGGTGATTATGTATTATGTTGTGTGGAGAAGATATATAGGTATATAGGTCACAGATAGTAAGACAAACACATAACACGTTACACATGGAAAGAAATACAAAAGGGTATGAATTGGTTACAGAGAACCAAGATACAGGATAGATGATGGTGGGGGATAAAGAGAGGTAAAAAGAGGAAAACAGGGAATGGGTATGAGGATATTTGAAAATATGCACGCAATATAATAGAAGCATAAATATAAAAAAATATAAAAATAAAATAGATAGACATAAGGATAGAAATAGAAAAAGGAAAATAATATTAACTTATCAAATATTATAATACATTATTAAATTATGAATATAGTAGTATTAAACTATCACCATAAACATTCTCGTTGTTGCCTTGTTATATTATTAAAGTCATCGAGACAGGTGCTGAATTCCGATTTGTATATCATATCAAATATACCACCCCTTCCCCATCATTCCTACCATGTACCTTTAACATTTTGAATATATTCTCTTTAATCTTATGCTAGTTATAAACATACATAACATTGCCATTAAATTGAAATCATAATAATGTAATTAACCTCTCAATGAAAGTGGGAATATAAAGCATTCAAAATTTAAAGCGCCTTACCATTGGACTGGGGGGTTGGCTCATTGACTCTCTTGGGATCGTTAATGTAAACATAGACAGCATAGTTTACCAGCTAGGGATGGATATTGCGGTGTTATTATAAATAATTGTTTTGTTTGGGAGGGAGAAGAAAGGGGAGAAAACATGTTCATATATTTATTGCTATTCTATAAAAAGAGAAAGATGAGGAGATAAAGAGAGATAGATAGAGAGAAAAAAAGTAAAAAGTGAACGAAAAGACAAAAACAAAGAAACAAAAAAACAACTAGGAAGAAGATGAGGTACAAACCAATATTGTAAAACCAATAACATGGCTATTAATATTAGCTAGTATATAGGATAGTATATATATATATATATATATAGCATTATAGTATTAGTAAGAAAGGAGAGGTAAAAGAGAAGGGAAATAAATATAAAACATACATCATGTATATGAACCATTTTAGGAAATATCAGTTCTGGCATACGCTGGGCAAGCACCATCCACAACACTGTCAAGGCCTGTGGGGAACAAAGAGTAGGAGGCACATCAATACTACCATCACATTATACTTACCTCCTATTCTACACATAATATCTGGTTATATCAATGAGTACAATAAACCAATAATTGTTTTACATTGAAATTAAAATTTAGTATTGGATTGAATGTAATATATCATATCAGTATTATATGTAGTACTATTACATTTCCTTATCACCTAGTAAGTCCACAATATGTATATATTTTCAATTTATTTGTTCTCCTTTGGATTGGGAAAACTATAATACTGATCGACAGATTATCATTCAGATCGGGACAGTTCTACCTCTTCTATCATAGTTATCATAATTTAAATTCTTGTTTGAACGTTAGAGTGCAAAGGACTCTGCATATCTTCCTTCGTTTTCATATTCTTGTTTTTTTTTTGTTCAACTGGATTACAATTTTATTTAACCTAGAAAAGCAATGCTAAATCTCATCCAAGAGGAAGATAATTTAGCCTATATGCAGTCAAGTAGTTGAAATATAAAGATATTCCAATATAGATATATACACAAATATATCACAGTACAGATAGATAGATAATGGGTAGGGAGGTAGAGATACCTTAGTCAAAAAACAGTATTCTTTGTTGTTTTAATTATCATCCTTATTACTATATATAGGCATATAGAATATTTGTGAAATAATAATCAGGTTCCTTATATGATGGATTGTGATTGGTCTAGTAATTAGAACTCCAGTGAAAAGCCATCTACCTATGCATATAATTTTATATACACCAATTGGTTTTCTCCAATTTATCATATAGGTATACTTTTTAATTTTTCAATCAGGTTATCTATATATAGAAAATGTTACAATACACATACATATAAACATAAACACACACACACACACACACACACACACTTACTTCCACCATGATAGTTCTTAATTCAGGACGCTGTATTACCCTTAGCCACTCTTCCACCTTAGTTAGATACACACGATCATCCGGGGATGCACAGGTAAGTGTAATATCACTGCTTAGCACACTATCACCCAGGCATAGACCTATATATGTTTGGCGTATTAGTGCTGTGATAGCTATATTAATTAAGTGACAGGCGAGTTACTTCTGCCAAAACTATACAGCCGAACCTCAGGTCCGTAGCAAGGACCAAAAATGATACTTTAAAATAAATGTCGTTTTATCTACATAGAAAATATCTTTTATTATTTACTAATAACAATAACTAGAAACCAGAGCATAACTTTTGCAGAAGATGACATCAGTCTAACGTGCAAGTTGCTGCTAATTCTCATAACCGAAGCTTAATAATATGCTATTATACATATAAAAGTCTGCTATGCTTTGCATTAGTATACATACACTCTAGAGGCCTCTTCTTATTTCTATTCTCTCTTTCTATCTACACACTAATTCGCCTGACAACAGTAATAGATTTGTCTGCTTTCCTAAACCTTTTTCTATTGATTATATATTTATGGTTCCCATGTGATCATGTGACTAGATGTATGTTTCTTATAAATAAATATACATATTTTAGTCAATGTTGAATTTTCAAGGGCAATTTGTTTTAAAATAAGTTAATTTACTGTTATTTTATAAGACATACATAAACATGAGATATTAGTAGTTATTGTTTAATCAGAGACTATATATCTCGGCCTTTTTCTATTCCCTCATTTTATCAACACTTTATCTCTGTTATGCATATTTAGATATTTACGCCTTTCAGGCTGTTTCTATCTATAAATCCGGAGTATAATATAATATAATATAGCATAGTATAGCATAGTTTAACATCATATCACATAATCAAATATAATATAATACACCATACTATAGTATAATCCAATTTAGTATAATATAATATAACATAATATAATATATATATCTCTTGACAATATGCTTAAAACCCAGCAGAAGGGTAAGGAAAGAAAGACCCACCTGGGCACCGTTGAAGAACATACCACACTGTAATAAGGGAGAGGAACAGAGTAATGTTAGTGGGAATGACGTGAGAATGACGTCATGCTAGGTCACGTATATACGCAATATATAAGTAGCATAAGTAGTATATATATATTTCTAGAGGAAATAGGATCCCACCTATGCTCAATATATATCCATTATAAATTGTTGGTAATATAAAATTCTAAACCCAATACTATTGGACAATTATTGGCTCATAATATTCAATATTATGCTGAATCATTTTATTACATTAAATCATTCAATCAAAATTTATTATTAGTTTACGCCGTCTAAATGTTTCTACTATATTTTAATAGAGTACAGACACAAATGCTAAAAAATAACATAAGAAAAAGAACAACAAGAAAAAGAAAAAAATGAATTTACTCCTCACTAAATTAGCATGCAAAAAACCCAAAAAAAAAAAAAACCAAATACACTGGTTCACATAGTACATAGTGTACTATATTGTATATTGTATATTGTATATTGTATAGTGTATAGTGTATAGTGTATATTGTATAGTGTAGTGCATAGTATACGTACTGATTAAGAGGTGCAAGACTTGCCTTTAGTATAGAACCCAACATTAATACGCATCAGAACACTGTCAAGATATCTCCATCGCAGCCAGTGGTTGGATACAACACTACAGTTTTTGCCGTGTACAATCGCATCGGCTCTGTGTACAGTGTATAGTAATAGAACATATATATTATAACATGGTAAATATAGAAATATACATTTTGACAAACTATATAGGGTATCTAGTGGTATACATATAAATGCATTAAACAGTAATATCAAACCATTATCATATAACATTACAAATATAAAAAACATAAACATGAGCAGCGTTGATCTCCTGGTATATATATTTATTAAATAAACTTACGTCTCCTCTTTTCCTATGGTCATAATAAAGAATAATTATTTAATTATACCCTGCTCAGCTGTTTTCAGAACAAGAAATTGGAGTAAATGGATAAGTTCCTTAAAATCATAATAGAAGTATTTTATCTAATTGTTTTTTTCATTCAATTTTTAAATATTTAATCTGTATTAGATTATATCTGATGTCTCCCTAAAAGACCTTCAAATCATAATAAACATATATAGGCAGATATACAAACGAATATACTCATACATATTTATTCGACACTATACTATACTGTAATACTATTATATACTATAATATAATATACTATGCCTGTAAAAAAGCTCAACATATTGCACAAACACTTCAAAAAGCACTATGATGCATTGATTTATAAAATTACACAGACGATACTGTTATATATATATATATATATTAAAAATGAAGCAAACATACTTTTGTGTGCATTCCGCTGTACTGCTAAACAAAATATGTAATTGGTTGAGGCTGCAGTTGCACTCATCCTGGGTATCCAATAAGGTCTTGAGGAGGCATTTAATCGCAAAGGGCTGCATCGACATTAGCTGTAGGATATTATGTATGATGGTATGTAGGATAGTATGTAAGATAGTATATATGGTAATATTATAGTATGGCATTATATGGGAATAAAGGCATGTATGCATGCACTTATGTATGATGGTATGAATAATGGCATATACATGAGAGTTTGTGGGAAGGGAAAATGAATAAGTAAGTAATAGCATAGGAGGGCATTGTAGTAACACAATTTACTGTATCCAATCTGTAAATGTAAGTTATTTAAATCCAAACATTTATTAATACGCATATACATGCATGATATATATACACACAACTACATATATTCAATAAAATAATTAATAATATAAGCAATAACACAAGTATTAATAAAACTGTTAATATAATTAATAATGTAAGTAGTTGTCTCTAAGACTATACGACAACAACGTATACAGATCATTATTATTCTCATGCTATTGTCTTATATAATCAAATATATATTAACAGCCTCACATGAACACCCTCATATACATATATAGATAGATGTATAGAGGGGAGAACCTTGGCGGTGGCAGCTGCTTTCGATCGTAGATTATATTGAATGGCCAGTTCTGACTTCATTGCTTCAAGCACATTCCTGTATATACATACATATCAGGGTTTGGCGTATGCCATGATAAACCCTTGGCCAATCCCAAGGGAACACAGCTATTCTAAGCTACTAGCAACTACAATGCAATACGTAATAGAGACAAAGACAATAGACAAATATAAATATGAATAACAATTGGACTTGTATATATTAAATATACAATAAACTTATCATACAGGCAGCACATAAACCTGCCATGTAAGCAAACATTAAATTAAATTGTATTATACTAGAATATAATATAATATATTACATTACATTACATTATATTATATATTCCATTCTATTATAACACCAACACTTTCCAGTCAAAAAATGCATTAAAAAACAAAACTCACCCAATACGTAGACGTAAAATGTTCTCGAATAGTTCGCTCTCGGCTACAACAAAGTGTGACAAATAAAGTAATAGTTCTTGGGCTAGAACAGCTTCTCTAGGGTCTTTCAAATAGGAAAAGATGGCATCCTGCGAGCAAGAGGTCAATAGGTAGAGTAGGTGCGGTAAGTGTAAGTGGGAAGGGGAAGGTGAATGATTATGAAAGTGGATTGAAAAGATTGGGTTGTAAATAATAAGAGAGAGAGAGAAAGAGGGAGATAGAAAGAGAGAGATGAGAGTCAAGAGGTAAAAAGAAAAGAAAAACAAAGAGTCTGTGTGGGGATCATAAAAAAAAAGACGATAAAGAGCAAGAAGGAAAATAAGAGAAAAAGTAGTAAACGTTAATCAGCGGGGGAAGGGAGTCATAGAGGAAAAATATAATAAGAATATGAATAGCATAAATAACAATAATATTAATATTAATAGGAATAGGAATAGGAATATAAATGAAAATCTCTTATTTACCGTGATCTGCTTAGGAGTCAACGGTTCAGTGATTACAAACTCTGGGCCACCATAGGTGCATATGGAAACCTGAATGTATGTTTGGTCATCAAATCAGTCTATGTTATAGCTATCAACTCGTTTAGACTCCACATATAGTATAGTATAGTCTATTATGTCGTATGTTGCTTATACAGAGCAAGGATGAAGAAGGCATCTTTAACGCAATATCGACCCGCTAATATAATCTACCTTACTATACAGCCCTATGAAAGACATAGTATTACTAAAATTGTGAAAGCATATGTTGTAGGTGAATTATAGTTATATAATAGATGTATATACATTTATATATATTAATAAATATTTTTATATATTTTTATCTATAATTATATATTTATGTTTGTGATTTTAATTTTAATTTTACTTTTAATATTATTGTTATATTTAATAAATATGGGACATGCCACTAAGAACAACACATAAGAACAACACAATACAGTATAATATAAGGTATAGTAACATATAATATAACATACTGTAGTAACAGGAAGAGAGAAAGACAAGAGGGGGGGGTACAAAACAAAACGTAGAAAAGCGTACAATAACATACTATATTATGCTATATTATATTTCAGTATAATATACTATACTATCATACATTATATTATATAATACTATACTATAACATACCTGTACATCACGAATTAACATTTCGGTAAGCGCCGGTGCTAAACTGTCGGCTACCTTTTCTTTAACCCCTGACACTTGGCGAATGACTGACCTGGATATGTACATATGTGACACCAATCATTTAGCAAGGTTAAAAATACAAATGCAGGTGGGGTATGGCTATATATAGCTATATGTATTATATTATATTATATTACATTGACAAAATGAAAGTGTCTGAATTACTATGTTGAATGCCAAGGGCATTACTAATAATTAGACCAGTGACATATCGCATACGCCAACTATGAATATTATAATAGAGTATAAAGGTACGTACATATCTCGTGAAGCAAGGTAGGTGTATATGTGGAATACGAAATAAGACAGGTGAAAACGTATCTTGTATATGCTGTTAAATCGGTCAAAGTAGTGATATAACAATGGACAACACAATGCAACATACCACAATATTATACAATACAATAAAATGTAATACAATACAACACAATACAACATAATACTACACAAAAAAGCACTATACAAAACAATACAGAGCATATGGCGTAGCAACTAAGTGTGAAGGAGTGAATACTTCTGTGTGGATCTGTGTATGATAGTATGTTAATATAACACAATAGTAGTATAACAGTATAATAGGATGATAGTATAATAGCCTACCATAGCTTCATGGACCCAGCTGTATGATATATTTCATCTAGAAGGCTCCCCACCGTACCTACACCACCCCTATCATTTACCACGGGGAGAAATGGGAAAGAATCCCTTATAGTCTCATACACCTACACTGATAAATATAGGCATATATATATATATATATCCTTCGATCTATATCTCTATATATACATATGGGCATGGGTATTTGTATGTATGTATGTATGTATGTATGTATGTATGTATGTATGTATGTATGTATGTATGTATATATGTATATCTGTATGTATGTAGGTAAATGTATAAATAGGTATATGTATATGTGCGCAATATCTATGTCTGTGTGAGCCCACACGATATAATAGCAGCCATCGGGTAGTTGGCTATACACAACAAGCACGACAAAGAGCATCACACAGCAAAAGTGATTAGCGGTTTAAAACGACTGGGCCAATAAGAGGACATAAAAACCTAGTCTAAGCATCCATTTAAAATATTAAAATTTGGAAAAAAAATAAATAACGGAAAGATAAACTAACCATTTTTTCCAATACTAGTGTCGAAATTGAGGCCCATTCTTTTACTAAGATGTGTTAGAATGGAGGCTTGTTGAACCAGGTCATCTGACACCTTGAGAAGAAAAAAAGAGAAATGAGTAAGATGTGAATAGGGGGGTATATCATATACTGGTGTTGTTCTACCAACCTTACATACACATACACATACACAAAGATCCTCATATTTCTTGTTATCCCTTTCTAAAATCCTTTTTATTACCCTAGCTACTAATTATATAATAAGTGTTATAACATGAGGGTTAACCAAAAAAAAAATTCAAGTCAAGTTTAAAATTTAAACATTATTAAATGAAAAAAGTGAAAATTCACAAGAATATTTCACACAATCCTGAATGTAACAAGAATGATTTATATATCCCACCGTATACAATATATATATATATATATGCTAATATAATAACAGTAATAATAATAATAATAATAATAATAATAATAATAATAATAATAATAATAATAATAATAAATAAATAATAATAAATAAATAATTAAATAAATAAATAAACAAATAAATAAATAAATAA
>NAOQ01000480.1:23930-40920 GCA_002751075.1 Ichthyophonus hoferi
GACATACATATACACATACATACATACAGAGAGACATACATACATACAGACATACATACATACAGACATACATATACACATACATACATACAGAGAGACATATATATATATATGCAAATAAAACCAATTATACCAGCATCAACATAATTATATAATCATATAGATATATATGGCACACTAAAAACACTGCTAACATGATGAGAGGGGGGCGTCCTATGATGCTTTTCACTGCTGTGTGAGGCCGCAACAGGGTAGGCGGTGGTAAAAAACATAGAGTTCGGAATGACTGGGTGGCTCTGTGAAAACGTTCTCCGTCTGGATACTACCTCGGGCTGTAAAAGAATAAAGTAAATAATAAAGCAAAGTAGTGTCATAATATAATAGAGTAATATAATAGTGATATATATATAATCGACCTACATTTGACGTACTTTCGGTATATAGTATAAGGACCATATATATCTAATCTTATGGTATGACACGTTAGTCTTTTACACGGAGTATTTAAATATTTTAAACTTTTGTTAACACACCGGCATTTCACATTGGTTAGATAACAATAAATTTTCCAGTTATATAAATTATATATTTATATAAATTATAATAACTATATATATACAGTCTAGTTACTAATAGATTGGCGGGTCTTTACTAGATTAAAATTTTAAATTTATGTGACGAACACATCACAATGCAATGTATAATTGAGATGGGATGCGAATAATGTACTTGGGTTAATTATGACTTCAGTTGACACTATACCAAACCAATCTTGCAAAAATAAAAAATGTATTCTCTTTCCACCCTATAGTATGGTGTTCGGCAATTAAGGAAGTTAATATATATAGGTAGGAGTATGTGTAAGATATTGGTAGTAAAAATAGGTGCCATATCTAGTAGTGAAATAGCATGGCAATCACAAGAGTAATTACAATTGTAATCGACGAGCTGGTATGAATATGAATATGAATATGAATATGAATATGAATACATATAAAAATAGCTACAGTGTTGTTAAGTATTCGTATACCACCCTTCTCCATCCATAGGTTATTTTATCCCATGAATGAAAGAACTGTAAGGCAATAAAACTGGGTACTGTCTCACTTTAGAACTCGGGTATTTTGTTTTATTACTATTTACACTATACTTTTTATTTTTGTTTTGAAATGCTTTGTGTGGTCCATAAAATATTTACTCCCCGTCTCCTCTCCACCTACCACCTAATACAAAGCTAAGCACTAACATGCACATAAGCCAACAACCCTTTATGTATCTTTTTTAATATAATGCTCCTAATTAACCGCACCGATAAACCCCCACGTTTGCAAAAATACACACACGCATCTATCCATCTCTCTACCCATACCATATCAAATAATCAATAACAAAACCAAAAAACAACACAAGCATAACTTCAGTAAAAAGGCTAGAAATATTAAAAAAAATATTAAAAAATATTAAAAAATCGAAATAAAATGTTACAAAATATTATAAAATATAATGAAATATTATAAACTAAAATGCAACAAAATGAAAAAGAACAAAGTAAAATAACACAAAATAACACAAAATAAAATGAAATAAAACAAAACAATATAGTATACCGGTTGAGTAGCATAAGGAGTATGGGGAGTCGTGCTGGAGCGAGAGGAAAAGCTCTCATAGTGGGGGTTGTAGTGATACAGCTCTGGAACCAACTTGAACCCATCTTTGTGCTCCACCAGCAGACTATCAAGAAGCACTCGGTTTTTATTGAGAGTACCAGGGTCCATTCCACTCTATATGCAAGGATAGGTTACATGGAGGTAGGACAGGTGGAACAAGTAAGCATACAGAAAGAGGAATGGGCCCCATTGGACAAACACCACCAAAGATATAAAAAGGTTAAGTAGAAGATAAGGCACGTAGGAGGAACAGTGTACGCTATGAGAGGAGAGTGGGTGGGAGGGAAGGAGAGTGTGTGGATAGGAAAGGTTGTAGTATGAAAGAGAAGGAGGACTGGAATAAAATGGGAAAACAATAAACAAAATAAATATATCACTTGATAACACACCCACACCCAGATATATATACTTACCCCAGTTAGCATATACTCAGTGATAACAGAAAATGCTAAAAAAACAGGAAATTCACAGTTGCGTCCCTCTTCAGTAATGTCTCCGTTGAATCGTTTAAATCCATACCTATAATACAATACAGCATAATAGAATATGATATGTGTATACGAAGGGTAATTAATTTACTAATCATATAAGGTACCTATAAACCTGTGTAGTACATTATGTTGCATATATACATGTGTGCGTCCGTTAAAGCAACACCAAGTGGAACTATCCACCATAAAGACAGATAAAATAAAGTAATACTATGATAGGGTAGATATCAATCAATCGAATAATGTATTTTTATATGACATGAATGGTAAACAGAAAAGCTAGTAGGTCCATGCAACTGATATATATACACACACTGCAATGATTATTGAAATAACCTCACTGTACACTCTAATCGGGATGAGAAAGAGCCACTAAATACATAGCATCAGTAGGCCCGCTAATATATGCCTACATATATCTACTGGTAATATCAGTAAATGGAATGTTTATGATATACTGCCTGATAAATATCTAATATATATTTCAATCACAGTGTATATTAGAGCCTGATATTATATGTTATAATAAAATATACTTGAATATACCACGATACTTTAGTATATATATAGCTATAAGAGAGGGAAGGTGGAAACAAGAAGAAAAAAAACATTTAGAAAAACTGATAGACTAGATTCAAAATCCGAATAAACGAAATAAATAAGATAAAAAAACAGAACTAAAAGAACGGAATTATTAATGTCAAAAGTATAGCCCTATAGCAACCTATAGATAGTCCTATAACAGATTATATATGAAAATTATTAACCACATCTTGTTTACCTTCCCTTGAGCGCAGTGTAAACACCGCTCTCTGTCTCAGATACAAGTCCTGGATCATGGCAGGAGAAAGCCGGAAAGCCAAGGGCCAATAGAAGCATTACATCCTATGTTCATATTCCCAACACAATGTTACAATATATTATTAGTAGAGGTATGGAAGGGATTGATGCAATGTTTAAGTAAGATAATATTATGGATGGTAGGGTAGCAGAGGGTAGGATAGGGTAGGATAGAATGGAATAGGATAGGATGGGGTATGATAAGAAGGTGACAAAAAGGAAAGGGAAGTTCAGGTAACTAGCGCACACAGAATGCGTTGTCCTGAAGAAAGAAAAAAAAAAAAAGTTTTATTCTTACCATTCTGACAGATTTGATCCAGATCAAAATATAACATGAATATAACTACTTATAACTACTACTACTTACCAACTCTCTTGGTCATACTGCATGATATTCATCCTCTTATCACACATTCCCTTCTCATTGCAATATTATGATTGAGTTTCCTCTACTGGCCCCTTTACACATTCGTCTCGCTCTCTCTTTAACTCCATTCTTCTTCTACATTATATCTTTATTGTTTGTTCTCTCATTATTATACTTTTTAAAATAAGTATCTTCCTTAAAAAATACATTAAAAAATACACACTAGTTTACGTATTCATACGCATATACCTCTATGTTCACCCATATGTCAATTTATATACTTATACATATTAATTTGGTCGGCTTAGTAATGTTGATTCGTGAGTATAAGGAGCATTATTGGCATTTTAATGATTAAGTCGTAGTTATCAAAACAAAATACTATGCGTGATAACATATATACATACCTATATATGGGTGGAAAAAAGACACACATGTGGCTTGGAACTACATTGAAACATTTATTAGTAGTGAAATGTAAAGGCCAAACAATAACTAATTA
Organism: Ichthyophonus hoferi; assembly: GCA_002751075.1. Taxonomy (NCBI): domain Eukaryota; class Ichthyosporea; order Ichthyophonida; family Ichthyophonidae; genus Ichthyophonus; species Ichthyophonus hoferi. The sequence goes on from NAOQ01000480.1 coordinate 27,798, forward strand.
ACAATAAAGTACATACTGGTAGGTAGGGATAAACTGTACTTACATTTTCTGTAGTACTTGATTCTCGAGGCAACATAGATGAGAAGATAGCACTGTGATGTATTTAAAATTACAATAATATCCATATATATATATTGTTTGCAGCCTATATTATAGTTATCATTTTGTTCATTTTTGAATGAGAATTGACAGTGTCAAACAGGGAAACAAAATAAAAGTCAAAGCTTTTTATTAGATGATTGTAGACGTATTGAACACCATCCAAGTTAATATGATTGCGTTCAACCTTGTACCAGACAGACGTATAGTCCACCAAGCCTACCTACTTACTCATTTTTTTAATATCTTTTGTATATTATTATTATACTACTTCCTTATGCGTTCCCTATCGTTAGTCTTTTCGTTTGAATCATCCCTATTCATTATTCAATAGTTGCTACCGTAACAAACTATTATGTGAGTAAAATAGGAATAGAACACAGAACAAAACAATAGCAAGGACATTTATTTTGTTTATAAAATAATATATGTATATATATATATATACCTGTAAAATGGGTTATTGCGCTTGAGGAAGAGAGGGAGTGAAGAATTTATAATATGTATATATAGATAGATAGATAAATGTACTATTAACACATGAACATAAGCTATATTCGAAAAAGATTACAAAAGGTGTGAAGTAACAATGGGAGGAAGAAAAAACGCATATATGGAGAGAGAGAATAAATCCCAAGACACTAAAATTACTTAAGCATATATATATATAATGATTTAGTAATATAGTTAGCAATATTGAGGGCCCTACCGATTTCGATTGAGTGCATCCGGATCCACATGAATAAACCCACCACTGCTTTGTAGGTGAGGTCCTAGAATATTCACTCCGCCTATAGCCTCCTATACATAAACATTAAAAATGGTTTGGTCAAATCCTAATGTGACATTAGAAATTAAACTAAGATTACCTTTTTCTTAATTCCTTTACTATGTCTCTCACTCTCTCTCTTTTCACGTATATATATAATCACAGTACATATGGTAGTTGGTCATTAGTTGTTTATAAAGCCATTATTTCCCGTTTAACTGTCTGTATAATTATAATGCTCAAAAAAAAAAAAATGATAATAAAGCGTAATATGCATATGTGTTATGTATCTGAATAAATATCTACATATATGCAGAGAAAGAGGGGTGAGTCTGTGTGGGCAGGAAAATCTAAGTAATTGCATGTATGTGTACGTGATTTTACGCTCTATATCTACAAGTGTTTGGATGCAACTGTATTTATATATAAGGGGTTAAAGAGACGGTGATAGCAAACACCTATAATGCCTTCCCGTTCCTCTACCCACAATCCAAATCCATAGTGTTTCATACCAATGCAGCCTTGGCCATGCCAATGGAAGAAGCTTTCAGTTCGGGTCGAACCTTGTCCGGGTTGTGGCCCGATAATGTACGAGTCCAGATGCAAAAGTCTGGAGTACGATATGCTCTCTCTATACAGTAGACTAGATTTTGTACAAAACAAACCTATAGCCGCCACAGTGTAAGGCGAAGTGGGTGATTGTATACCATGTTATCTTTGATTGAATATTAAATAGTTGAATGATGTATGGTAAATATCAACCAGGCGCATTAAACTATAACTTTTTTTTTCAATCGTTCTTAATACTTACTATTATTTATGTATTATATACAGTCTTGCATTGTTACTTAAAGGAATCGTATAAGTCATCGGGCCCACCTCTTTTTTCAAGGCGTCTAATCACACATAGATACAAACGCATAGAGGTATACAACGCCATTTGCAATTGAATCTTTGCTTCCTTACATACTGGCATATATATATGGTACCTGATCTACACAAACCCTGTCATATAGACTGTCACTCCAGAGAATTTAAAAAATATGTTCATGTATTATACACACCCCCATATAAAAATATATATACGAGTGCTACTGACATTAACAACAAACATCCTTACTATTATAAGTCATCGCTTGCTCAATTATAATATAATTAAGATGGATATATATATGTGTGTGTGTGTGTGTGTGTGTGTGTACACAAGTTATAAAGAAACATGGTATGGTAAGAAAATGCGGAAGAGGAGAGGATAGAATGAAAGACTATTTCACAAAAATATATGGGTAAAATAATATATATTCTGTACACTATATATATTATTCTATAATTGTAACACGTTAGTTTATTGTAAAAAACATAACGATAGCTATACTGTAGAAATGTTTCTTTATAGAATAGAAACCTAAGACAACTGCATTCTTGTTTGCTTAGAATGGTATGTGTTTAGCTGGGAAGGTAGCACCAGAATAGCTTATCCATAGGATTGTTACACATTACATTATATATATGATATTATAGTATATTACCTTAGATTGCATTATATTATATTATATTATATTATATTATAGCCATCTAAATTGGATTATAATTAGTTAATGGCATTAACGATTTACAAAGGATATATCATATATATATACGTTTTTTAATATATAAAAAGCATATTCATATTTCCCTACATTAAGAGGTTCGTAACCCTAACTATGTTAGTCGGAGCTAAGGGATAGTTTCCCGTTAAACAGGCGATATCTATGATAACTGGTGGTGGGAATCTTCCTCCTAAAATATTATATAAATAAGCAGTAAAATTATATCGACATCAAGGCTTATATCCCAGCCCGTCTTATATAATGCTGTTCAACACTCACAAAATGATTATATGTAGGGGCAGATAAACATGTGGGAATAAATATGTGACGGTGTAGGAGGGAACAAGAGAGACTGATATAGCCAGGAGGATATGTATAGAAATCAAGACGCCATACATAACCAATTCGCTACTCACGGTAGACCTATAATAAGCGACAAACTGAATTTCAATGGATATTTAAGAAGAAAAAGAAACAAAATGAGGATGCAATAATGTTTCATAGGTAAGAAACAAAACAATAATAATTACTAATTCATATATATATATATAATACCTCATCCATGGTAAACACAATCTGTAAGCCGCTCTGGGTCATCTGGGTCAAATAGAAGATAAAGAGAGAAATGGAATAGATGGAAAGCCGAACACCATCCACATCACTCACTGTAAATAGTGCATAACATGATTAAAATATATAGTAGTATGGTTATATTATTATACTATTAAATTGTTAAATTGTTATGTTATATTGTTATTGTTTTATATTATCACACTAAAATATTGTTATACTATTATATTATTCTATATTATACTATTATATTATTATATTATTATACTATTATAATTGCTAGCAGGCTTTATATAGGTATAGCGTATATGTAGATGATGGAGGGAGAAAAAGGACAGGTATATATATATAAGTAGATAAAGATCCAGATACATGTATAGAAAAGTATATATATATATATAAATAGGAATATTCATGCTTGTAAAAATACAAAAATCTCATATTTATGCATGTGCACATAAATGCCTGTAATTACATATGACCATATATGTATATAATCACGGAGATTATATACGTGTACACACACATACATACATATACATCCACATACTATCATACTATCATACATATCATGATACTGCTATACAGACATACAGACATACAGACATACAGAGAGTAATAATATGACAAAGTAGGCAAGGCAGTGGGTGTGTGACCGCTAACCTGCAGAAAAGTCCCTCAAATCGTATTTGGTATGGAAAGCATCGTTGATAGACTGCGTTCTCTTCAGCTCTTCTGCCTAGAATAACGTTAGGGTGGCAATGGAATAATACAATTACTTCAGCCCAACTCTTGAAGCTTTTCAGTCATAATGCAACTGTATACTATGTGATAGTAATGTATTCCTTGATGTCGATAGATATATATGCATGTACACACTCAAATACAAAGGTGCCTTAGCATGAATAAATCACTACATCCGTTAGAGTGGCATGTCCACATGAACTACATACTTATATGTTGTATGTATGTATATATGTACGTAGGTCTGTATGCATATACATAAATATATATACATAGTGTATACAGGTATATACTACATTTATACATATATGCTGCATTCTTGCAACTTCCTTTTTAGCACTAATTAAAATTACATTTCACATATTAACCTAAAAAACAACAAAGAATCCCAAAAATATACATATACATATATGCATATATATTGGTGCTCATACACTAATATATAGAGGTATAGTAGTTAAATAGTTGTGGCTACCTCCCCATATCTCTTACCAATCTCTCACCTTGTTTGCCTCTCTCATCATACAGGTCAATAATCCACGGAAACATTTAGCCGAAGCCTGCTCTAGTTCATAGCGCCGTCCCTTATCGTTGTCTATCTTCCTATAGAACACTCAATGCATAGTTAGTAATGTTTAAAAACACGGGTCAAGTACGTAAATGAAAAACAAATAAGGCTGGTGTGGTGCGTGTGTATACATACATACATGTTTACATACATACATACATACATACACATATTCATACATACATACATACATATGTACATACAAACATACATACAAACATACATACATAATGTTTTATATACAAGCTGGTACGTCTGTATGTATGCTCTGAGATACCCTGAAATAGATGTTCCAGACATAATATAGTTTTATTTAAAAAAGCATAACAACAAATATAAGATAGTAGAGGATAATTGAAACAAAATAATGAAATAACTACAAGATATACCTAAATGCCATGGCCAAAGCCCATATGGAGATGATAGTGAACACATTCTCTACCACCCAACCATCATGCTCTGGTTGCTCCTCGTCCTCTGTATATGTAATAGCAATAGTAGTAAAGCAATAAGTATAACATTAAATATTAACATCTCGATAGAAAATACATTAACCCATAAAGCATATATATATATAACGAAGTGCGTTTGACTGCTATAAAAAAAAAAGAATGAGAAATAACCTGGTTTCAACAAGAGTGAAGAGTATACTAAATTTATTGTATGTTGCACATATCTCAAAAAATAGAAAACATGTCTTTGTACGATATACCTTTTTTTAAGAAGTTTGTTCAACATAGCCGTATATATATATACTATTCCACTGTAATAGACTATCAGAAGTACCCAGTATCATGGTTAATATATATTTATATGTGTGTTTATACCCTAAAAGCCTATATCAAAAGCCATTCCTTTCTACTAACTACCATTGTGGTTTACTTCAGAATCTCTCCTGCTTCCAGCAGCCATTATATATGATATCGAGACATACTAAACAAACAAGGATTAAGATGAAACACAACCTGCTGTCAGTATTAGACGGCTCGGGAAGAGGCCTGTGGCAGCGTTTTGATGGGCTAATATGTAATCCCTTGCTACAGAACGGTGGGAAGAATTATTGATTGCTTGCTATAATTAACCTGACAGTATATAGCTATATATCTATATGTTAATCACCATTAAAGCTGTGTATGTGTATGTAATGCATACTCATAATATAATAATACTTCATACTAAGTCTAAAGAGTAGCAAGTGACCTAAGAGAAAAAGGTTAAGATGCATGTGTGTAAGAATATCGAAATATAGATAGAAAAAATAAAGGATTGGAAGAGATGCGAAAAAGCGCTGGAAAAAAAAAGAAGAATATATGAGATGGGTCATGACGGCAAAAAGAGGGCTATGGAATAGAGGTAGAGATATATATAAACAAAGTAAGAGATAGAACAGGGGATTAAAATTAAAAAAAGGCTGGAAAAATAAGAAAAAGACTTTGTTGTAGACTTGAAAACGTATAGTTATGTATGAATTGGTTAAATGAATATAGTAATACTCCCTGGTAAAAGATTACTATGAGAGATATATGTTTATTCAATCTAACTCAGTTGGGAGAAAAGGTAACCAAAGACACTCCTAATAATTCAATAGAGTTAGACTAAGTTGGGAATGTGAAATAAAACATACTAATTATAATGTAAAAAAGAACAGGATACCATGCAATCCCCTAGTTCATAAAGGGTATGTGTTTTTTACTCAAATCTTTAGACAAAAAAGTGGTGAGTGTGTGCTCTAAAGGCTCTTTATGCTCTTGTGTGTCGTGTTTGCTTGGATGTATAGAAATATGTGTGTACCTGTCCCCAGTATAATAACCGGAGAAAGGAGATGGGAAGAGAATAATATAATGAGTAAAGAGGTTTCAACTCGTGTCTAATCAATACCATAGGTGTAGGCTCGGTCAAGGTGGCCAATCCTGACTTCGTGGGGTAGGACATTGTAATGCATAATTATGGATAACAGCTCAAAAATAATGGAATACTAATCATGGAATGAAGAGAAGTCACTTGACCGGCCATGTGCCCAGTACTTAATAAAAAAAATGGGTTAGTTCCTTAGCCTAAAACAGTAAATATATATATATATATATTTATGTATAATGTATGTAAATATAAATATACATAAATATATATATATAGATAGATTTAATTTAATATGTTCCCGCACCAAATTTTTGTTTGAAATGATACAGGTTGTTTCAATTAAAACTTTTCTAGTTCTATTTATTGACTAATCAGAAATTAAAGCAGCACCTTAACTGCGCCTATGATTTGAGATATTTGCCCTTATAAGAAAACGCTTGTATTGCTTATTTTGTATGGCTAATATATGGTTGCCCTAATGAATTGAGAATTCTGTTATTTACAGTTTGTAATTTTTCTCCAATTAGCTCTCTTACAGAAATGCCAGCAAACAAACTATAGATCAAATACGTTGTACGCCATTCAACGTAAAAAGAGCCAAAATCGCCAATAAATGGCAAGAAAGAGTATTTAAGACTGATTAATTGCTATTTTTTTTCCAAACCCCCAAAAGAGCAATGTGAGCTCTGTTCAAAACAATAAAAGCTCAGATAAGCTGCAAATCGCTTACCAGCAACTACCTCCTCGCTAAGCAATCGTATTTCTACCTTCGAATTACATAATTTTACGTTTGCTTCTACTGCACTGGTAGGTTTATTTAAAATCTGATGCTTATTCATACTGATTGTACAATCAAATATCATTTGTTGAAGGGCTAGGAAATTAGAAATTCTGAAATGTACCAAGAGTCAGCAATAGCCAATGAAAAGACATTTGTTGCGAAAGCGTTGCCAATGAAGTGCGCCTGTAAATAGTTGGTTGTACTAATTACTGTTGAACTTATCAGTAATTATGAAAATGTACTTTTCTACAGTAATAAAGTATTTAAATAAATTGTTATTTCCATTTATGATTGTTTAGAATAATGGAACTTTGTAGTTCATGGCCACCGCGGAAAAAAAGAAGAAATGCATTAATAATGACAAGCATTTACAAATCAGGTGCCTAATAGACCAATGAATAGCAGTAATTTGGTCATGATAACGTCGTTTTCATTATAGAAATCACCCCAAATATAACTTATCTAACCAATCTATACCTGTCATCAACTTATGCGATTCTTCGACAAATGATTGGCTGTAGTACCATTTCAAATCTCTTGATTACTCATGCATCTGATTTGGGAACGCAAAGTGTGTCCTTGAGTAATAAATAATAAATAAAATTGGTTATGTGTATATGGGGCTGTACGTGGAATGTCTGATAGTAACTAATTAGTGGCATACATACACACAACCGGTTTTGTGCAAAAAAAGTCTAAGACCAAATCATATTGACTAACGAAAATAAATATTCACATCCAACATGTGAGGGAATGGAATTTTATACTTTATGATTCCTTATGCAGGTTGCATAAAACAAACAATGGTCTCCTTTTTATGTAATATAGATCTATATCTTTCAGTCCTTGATTGCTAAGTTTTTTTAAAGGGCCCATTTAATACTCATTATATTTTTATTATTAATAATACTACTTTAAGAAATAATAATATTATACATTATTTGGAAGATAAACTGTGAACCTATTATACGTTAAAATGTTAAAATGTTGAATTGTTAAAATTGCGGTATACCTATAAATCATTCCTATTGGTCCATTATAACTTTAGTAAATTGTATACTAAACAATAGGGAGCGAGTAGGAACATTCCTGTCTTCAGGATAAAACTTTGCCATTCTTAGATCTAAGCTATCACACTTATCTCATACATAACACTAAAGGAAAGGTATATATACAAACATATATATAATAAATATTAAATTAAAAAAATGACTGTTTTGGGTTTCTCTTTTTTAGCGCTGACGCTATTTAGCACAGCTTGGGGTCTGGAAGTTCTTAAAGAAAAGGGTGTTTTCGTTCTAGAAGAAGACACTTTCAGCACATTTGTGAAGGAGAACAAATTTGTTCTTGTGGAGTTTTGTAAGATGCCTTTTCTGTCGTTCTTTGTCTACCACTGTTCATAATTTTGTTTTTGTTCCGACTATTTTTTATCCAAGAATATATAGATTCTCTTAAATTAAATGTATGGGAATCCCCTAGTACTTAGGTACTTACCTGTAAGTAGTAATGTGGAAAATTAAAAAATTAAAAAATAAATAAATACATTTGGTCAAATGATCGCAGATTTGTAAAATATTGTCCTTTTTTTTTAATAGTTTTATAATGTACTAATATTGTTGGCATTATACTCCAACTCAAACACGTGGATTTTTCATGGACATAAAATAAAATCCAGCTGGTCAAGTTGCTATCTAGAGAGACATTATCAGATAATCAATAAGTTCTGAAACAATATTTGACTATATTTTTTTCAAAAGAAAAAAGCTTGAAAGATATATATATTGCTATATACATTTATTTCCATTTTAAGCATGACTATAATACAAAAAACGATTATTAATTTTATAAAGAGATTATAAATTTATGGTTGTAGTAACTGTATTCGTTGTTTAAAACTTTCTAGATGCGCCATGGTGTGACCACTGTAAAGATCTTGAGCCCGAGTATTCCGAGGCAGCTTTGGCACTGGAAAAGCAAAACTCTATTGTCAAACTAGCCAAGGTTGATGCAGTGAAGCAAACGTAAGTGGATGAGTATTTGTTTTGCATGAGATAAATAAGTTACATGCATAGACGAAAGATTGGCATATATATTTTGCATTACTCTTTTTTTCATCTCAATATATTCTCAATCAAGATAAAAGGATGACAAGGAGTAGTATTTTTGAATATTTTCTTGATAAATTCTAAAGCCTGTATAGTAAACTGGAGGCTCTAAACGTGTTTAATCATTACTGAGACTACATTTCCCATAAAGGTTTTAAATAAATCTGTGTCTCCTAAGAAATAATTTGAAATAAATGTTGTTGTTAAGTGAATAATTAGTTGAATACCAAGTTATATCATAAGAGTTCAATCTAATAAACAAAACTATATATCAATATTGTATGCCCTCTGCTAGACCCCAATCATTATTGTTATTTTTTTTGCATTTTAATAACCTAAATATTAAGTTAATTATTATCAGTAATGTCTGTGAAATATAGGTTGTTTTAATTAATGCTATTATTGCCATCACTGTCCTCATCCTCCTCCTGGCATCTACTACTTATGTTTTACATGATGTTACTTTTCTCTCCATAACACATTTACACCTGCAGAATTTTAGCAGAGAAATTTGACATTGGCGCTTACCCAACTCTCAAATGGTTTAATGATGGCATACCAGTTGCATACCATGGTAATACTCTTATATTTATATTTAATGAACTTATGTTTTTATTATTTTTAATGTTTAATACACGCAAACAGTTCATAAAAAAAGGGAAAAGAGAATAAAAATTCCTATGATTAACAGTAATGTCACAGGTCCCAATAAGGCACAAGCAATTATTGAATATGCACAAAAACGATCTGAAGCTCGTTCCTTAAAAATAGACAATGTGGACTTGGCCAAAAAAATGATATCTGATAATCAGGTATATGTGCTATATACTATGTACCTCTACTTTACCTATTTAAAATTTTAGTATATATATATATATATTGGTTGTTGTCTTGATATATCTATTAATTTATTACCCTAACATTTTTTTCCATTATTATTTTCTAATCCTTAGTCATTAGGCACTGAATACCAAATACCAACTTACTTCTACACACAGGTTAAAGTTTTGTAAAAGCATAACATAATTAAAGTCATACCCATACCTACACCACTATACTTACTTAAAAGACAGCAAAGATATAGCATTTTTCACCATCAATAAAACAGGCGCAAATATATACAAGATGTATATATACTTTACCATATTTCATATTAAAGTTTCAAGACTATATTCCCAATTCAATTGTTTATTTCTCCTATATCAACTATTGATTGTTGAGGCCCATACACACTTAGCTACCTTTTTCTCCTTTTTAAAAAAATCATTGCTAAATATTCTGCACAGGAATTTTTTAACTTTTATACGCAATCCCCAGCTTATAGAACTTATTTACATTATATATTAAAAAGGCAAGTAACCATTTTCTCCTATTCATCACAATACTCATTTTTATCATTTACATCATTATTTTCAATAGCTCCAAATAATATTTGACCAGGCCAAGTACTCTCAGAGGGTTTTTATTTATTCTTGAATCATTATCAGGTGGTACTATTTGGGGTATTCTCTAATTTGGAATCTGATGAAGCTCAAACATTTGCTCGTTATGCTGAGGGCAATGATGATGCCGAGTTTGCTATGACTAATACCAAGGAAGTAAGTCCGAAGTAAATTGATATTTTTAACGTAGTTTTTATTTTTTTTAATCACTATTATTATTGTTGTTGTTGTTGTTTACATGCTTTTCCGTTTTCTTTTCTATATTAAAACCGTGACTGCTCATTCACTTCTATTAATGTATCACTAGATTTTATTGTTAAATATAAATATATTGGGTTGAGGGAGGTGGTGGAGTTATACATAAAGTTGTAGTCTAAGCTCGGCGTATGAGGACGTCTGTAATCGTAGTTTTGAGCTTACAATAAAACCCACAAGACACCTATTTACACAAATACTTTTACACACAAAAATAAATATGTTAAAGATCTTATATGACACCCACTCCATAAGAATAATTAAAGAGTTTAATTGCTAATTGCTAATATGACTGATATGGTTCAGTAGCCAACCAAAACATACACTTTTCTGCCTCTCTGTTGGAAAACGCACAGAAATGTACATTCAGCTTCTTGCGAGATACAACGCTTTAATATTTTAAGTGTGGGTCAAGAACATTTATGATCATGTAGATACACTTACATAAAATGTTACTGAATAGAAAGCCAAACTTAGAAATACATAATGGCAAATTAAAATAAAAAGGAAACAGATATGGTCATGTTCATATTAAATGCATGAATATTGGTCTGGCCCTCACACACACACTTATCCTTATAAATTTCAAAGTAAAACAAATAAGCTTTCATTACCTTGCGTACACCACGCACATATATACATAAAATTAAAACTGTTTATTATTCTCTCTTCCGCAACTATAACTATCTAGGTAAGGGAATATCTTAAAGCCACAGATAAAGATGTTGTGGTTCTTCTAAAAAAATATGATGAGGGAAGAAACGAATATACAGGCCCCTTAACAATAGAGGACTTGGAAGATTTTCTACGTGCTTATTCGCTACCTATGGTCATGGAATTTACTGAGGAAACTCAGGACAAAATATTTGCAGGTGATGTAGAACATCATATGCTGCTTCTAATTAAATTCTCAAGTCCAAAATACAATGTGAGTTGAGTTATCCCTTTTTCTCTTTCTTGATTATTTTTACAATTATACGAACACCATTATAACATTTCTTGCTTAATATCTTCATTATGTCATTCTTGCCTCAATTTTTATGCAAAAATCATAATGTTCTTGGACGTGCTTTTATATTCATTCTCTTGTTCTCTTATTTTTTTGTTTTTTTTAATTTGTTAACTCGTTTGTCCAATTTTATGTTTTACTTTGTTATTGGTATACTATTACCAGAATATATATTTTGATTTTTAAAAATAGTTAATGTTCGTATTATATAATAATGTTTATAGACAAACATGAAGCTATAAAATAAGAAACTGAAAGTAGAGACAATGTAAGAAATATAGTTGCAAACTATGTGTACAATAGATATCTATACTAGTGCCGAGGTCAGATTTACTTATATGTGCAGCATCCCATGGAAGGGATATATGACTGTTATGTTATTTTTGTAAATTATGAATATTGTGCCAAGAATAGATTATTTCCTGCATCAGAATACTGCCTTAGTAATTCCTGCCATGCTTTTGATTTATGTATGCCCAAAAAACCCCCCAAATGCATACGAGTTGTAAGCTGAGTGTGCATATAAAGGAGTCTTTTTCGTGATTTATGATCTTCTACTAGTGAGGTTGTAATTAAGAAATCATAATAACTGGTGTAACTAGTGTTAAATTGTATATGCATTGCTAGTACCAAATCATAATAAACTGACAACAATTACACAGGAAAGTCTGAGATGCTTGACAGAGGCAGCCAAGGATCTACGAGGGAAAATGTTGGCAGTGACTGTGGATTTGGACAAGGAAGACAGTGAAAATATTCTAGGCTATTTCACTCTAGAGGGAGTAACAGAGCCTGTATGGTTTTACTTTTCTTTAGCGTTCTTGCCATTTTCTATACTAAGATTTGCTATTCGAAATAGTTTTACTCTGTAGCACTTGCACTTGCTAAAACAATTTTTATTACTTTTTTAAACACAATCCATTACTATTATCAACTGTATCTCTTACATTGTCTCTACCTTTTGTCTCTCATTTCATTATTTTATATTTGCATTTTTTTCTATATCCCTTTTACTAATATTTGTCGCTCTACTTTTCCTGTTTCTTCCCTTTGACCCCTGCACCTTATCCTGTTATCTTGAGACTATCCTACTTTATACAAGCACAAATTTATACAGATTAGCCCCGCATTGTATTTTACTCAACTTTCTTCACCAAATTTTTCTTAAACATTTTGGTATGTTTAATTAGTCATCCAAACATCTCTTGTATTCGGAAAAACAACACAAATAAAATTAAAAAGCAGAACAATTATGATTAATCATGTATGGAAAAGATATGTGCTGATGCAATAAGGAGACTATATATATATATATATATATATATATATATATAT
>NAOQ01000480.1:40945-51371 GCA_002751075.1 Ichthyophonus hoferi
ATATATTTATGGAGAAAAACAAGTATTCTTGTTATTTACATAGCAGTATTTAAATAGTCTCCACTTAGCATTTACTTGCATGTACAGTACACCAAGTACACACTAGAAAGAGGCAACATTGCTTACACAGACATCTACCAAATATATATCCCTACCTTTAGATAAGATTGCGTATAGACTATACTTGCACTTATGCACATATACTAAATATTGTACATATGTATTCAGAGACTTCTAATAGTACGTATAGATGAGGCAACAACTAAATTTCTCTATAAGGAAGAGATTAACTGCCAGTCGTTTGCTAAATTTGGAAAAGATTTCTTAGATGGATTATATAAGCCATGGTATGCATCACAACCTATTATCGATGGATGGGACAGCAAACCATTAAAGGTGTGTTGTTATAAAGTTGATTTCTTATAGATATAAACTCCCACAATCTGGCCTCTTAATACCTATTTGTTTTATAGGTTTCACATTTATTTGCCTTCTTCCATATATATATATATGATTTCTTATTCTCAACACTTATATGCTCTTTTGCATTATCATTAACCTGGTCAATATTGCTTCTATACCCCTCTCTTTGTCGCCTCTGTACTTCTATATGCATTTAAAAGTACATACTTGAAAAGTAAGCACTTCCAAAGCACACATACACATAAATACACATAGATATATATTTATATTTTGTTTAAATATATAAATACAAATACATATATGCACATCAAATTTTGAATATTTTTCCATCTAAGTGTTGTTTGTTTGCACTAGTATTTGATACTGACTATACAAACCTAACGCCTGAAAGTTCAAGATAAAAATGTAAGTTAATAATAATTTACTTGACTATTTCACAATCTGATACTATATCATATCTTTATATAACTACATACTACATCATATACATACGTGTTTATACGGGAAGTGGACAGTAATATATTTTTTGTGGAAAAGGTGTAATAGATACATACAGTTGATATTGCAATCCATCTAAATGAAGATAGTATATGTATTGTAATTCTTTATTATACAAGCTTGGTCATCATATATATATCACAATATAGATATCTATTTAGTAGCATCATTAGCGCAGTACATTTAAGTTTTATCATATCCATTAAGCTGCTTTTACCTGCACTGGATTGTTATGTTAAGCTTATCTTTAATTGGCTTGCAGATATCTCTTCTGTTTGGAAACTAAATTTTCTAGCCATTCTATCACTCCAGACTACATCTACATCCACTAGCTGCAAAAACATGGTACTAATATATCCATCAAATTATTGTGTTTCCTAGAAAGTGCTAATTTAATAACTATTGTACAGACTCTTGTGGGCAAGAATTATCAGGAGGTGACTAATAACCCCTACAAACATGTATTTGTTAAACTTTGTAAGTTAATCATGCTCCTTACATAATCCATGCCTAAGCATACCATTTTCCCATTCAACTCAAGCCCGCACTCACATTTTTAATTATACACATACCAACATCCATGAAGCAATCTGTTGCACATTTACCATTATGCACGCCCACAGCCTTTTTAACTTAAGTTTAAAATAGATATACATGCATAAAAACCTCCATACATGAACCTACACCCACACTCACTGTATTGACAGATGCACCATGGTGCGGTCACTGTAGCGCCATGGCACCAGCTTGGGAAAAATTAGCAGAAACGTTTCAAGACAATGACAATATTGTCATTGCAGAGATGGATGCTACCAAGAATGAAGCACCAAATGTAAACTATCTGTATTTTATGTTATTGTTATGTTTTAAGTAAGAATTTGTTTTTGATTCTTTCTGTATAAACTTGATACTGGTCTATTTATTGACTTATTTGAGGGTTACATTGGATATGTGGACGTAAGATATATATGTTCAATGTATATACCTGGAATACCTCAGAGGGTTTGATACAGAGGCTATAATGTATGAGCTGTAGCACTTCCTTCCTCATTTACTCGTTTATTAAGTTTTACCTTTTTCAATTGTTACTTGTCTAGCTTCTTTTTAGTGCTTTATCATTTAACTCTTATTACAGAAACACAACATAGAAATAATTTAAATTCTTTTCTCTATTACAGTTAAACATTGAGGGGTTTCCAACCATCAAAGTATATCCCAAGATAGAGGCTGGTAAGGAGCAAGAAGTACTTGAGTATGGTGATAGTCTCGCTTTCGACGTGTTAAAGGTAGGGGATTTGAAATAGTAATATTTTTTCTTGAGTTATGGGATTGTGGCTGCATAACATATTGGTGAGCTGCCTGTGGGAAGGCTAGAAGTAAAGTTCAAAGGACATATTGTATATTTCACCATGTAAGAATGTACACACATATTTATACTTTTTTATTTAATTTTGCCTGTCCTTTCTATTATAAAAGTTGGCCCATTCCAGCCAAGGCCTTTTTATCTTGAATTATTTTAGTTTGTACACATATTGACACTCCTACATCAAGTTTATTAAATTTATTCTCACTCATTTTGTCCTCACAATTTCTTACCCTATTTTACTACTGATATACATCTATATATTTACTTTTTCGTGTTCCTTATAAGGCTAACTGGACATGCTTTTCAAATTATTCTCTATCTCACTAGTTATAACTCAATTTATTAATTTTCAGATTGAAATTTACTTACATTTATACTTTAATAATTGGTTTGTAAACATGCTAACAAATTTTAAATCCCTTTGTAAACATTTGAAATAGAATTATGTAGAAGCAATTTCAAAAGGCGAGCGACCTACTCCCATTGAAAATAATGAACAATTAAATGAAGAAGAAGGGAAAGAGGAAGGAGATGAAGAGGACGATAATACATCAATGCTTGAGGACATTGGAGATGATGATTCAACGGATACATCTGGATTTGTAGATGATGATAGTCTTCATGATGAGCTATAGGCTGGCGGCTTTCAGCTTATGTCTTTTGGTTATTGTTAGATGGATGGTTTTCTGTAGCTAGTAGCAATTATCTAGCTCAATGTTAAGTATGTGTTTTATGGTCTAAATTATCATTATTATTATATATGTGGTATAAAAAATACATCTCCAAGCAACCTGAGGCACTTTAAACAGTAAGCAGTAGTAGCAACGGCTCTAGGACACAAGCCTTTAGACTTAGATGGTTAGTGCTTCCCAGGATGTAAAGAACGGGCAAGTTTTTAGGCAGATTATTAATTGCAACTACATTATATAAAGTAATGTTTTTGTTAATCATACTTATAATGTTCTGGCTTTGAAAACCACTTCTGTCCTAAACGGCTAGCCATGTTTTTATCTGTACGTTAATTAATTACTTTATTGACAAATCCTTAAATGCCTCATTATTACTTCTCAAATGTTGGTGGCTATGTTTAACAGTGTAATATATTTATAAGTGTCCAAGTCATTTGATTGCTATCATTATAATTAAGCATATGATGGTAATACTTAGAACTGGGCTATTGGTGTATGTATACTCAAAGGTGATTTAAAGTTTTGTAAAATTGTATTTACCAATCATAAATTGTTGTCATATATAGCTAGTATGTGTATTATTTCTGTGTGCATGAATAATTATAAATGTTACACTGTATTTTACCTTTAAAGATGCGTCTAGCAGAATCTTCTCTTGAGTATATGTTTACATTAAATATTTAGATAGCTCGGTGATGCAACACGTTAATTAAGATAACTTATAACTAACCTAATTTAGTAATAATTACTACTAGAAACCTTTGTACACTTAGAAGTGACACTGGACCAGGGCTCTAAACATATTATCTTATCTTTACTTCATAAGGTAGAATGATTATTTTTACCAAAGCTTTACGGAAAATTGACAGCATTTTTAGTTGTGGTTTGAAGTTTCCACATGCAAGTTGTAATCTTAATATTGCAATACATCCCTTTTTTTATATCATTTAAAGAATAATGGTTTTATGTTTATACTGCACCATGGGTAAATGGACTTAGTAATTTATCTCACTTACAGGGCATTTCTGAAATGTTGCCAAGGTTTCTGAAATCTTGGGAAAGATTTTACAAAAACAAATATGTTGAAAGGTTTTGGAAATATGTTGAAAAATTGTGAAAAATATTTTTGGATTTTGTAGAATATTTAAACAACAAGAATAGAAGATATAGTAAATTACAATACTTTATTCAAAGTCAATGATTTTTGGCGTTAGTATCTGCCACATATGACCGTAATGCTCATCTAGATTATAGTTTCGTAGATTTTCCAGAACCGATGTGATGTTGCTTTTTAGCTGACTCCATTCAGTTGCTCTGGGTCTAATTAAATTGAGGTTAGACTTGATTTTGGAAAAACGTTTTCTAATGGATTGAAGTCGGGACTATATGGTAGTAAAAACATTATCTCAACGTTTACAGCTGACAAGTATTGCTTCACCATCACACTTTTGTGTATATTGTAATTACCCATAACCAAAACTGGATTTCCTCCAAAGACTCCGTTCTGATTTGCTGCCTTTAAAAAATTTACAAATAAGTTTGAATTACAAGCTACATCCCGTAACACGTACTCTTGTATTCCTGCACAAGAAATAATAGCGCACAATAAGATATTTTGTTCATTGTTGGTTGTAACGCTTATCATTACATCTTTATTCAGCAGCGAATACCCATAATTGTTAAATGCGTATAGGTTGAATCCGTTTTCGTCCAGATACAGAATAATTCTTTTTGACTTCTTCTGTAGTTCTCTCATAAAAACAATTCTAGCATCCTGGCTCTCTCGGTTGAGATAAACAGAGGTCTTTAATCTCAGTCTTTTTCTCGTTCTGCCAGTCTTTTTTTATCAATCGGCAAATTATGTGGATTGAAACAAGCATGTCTTCCTCTGCGAGTTTCTCTTGTATTCCACTCGGTGTGGGAGAATTGTGTTTTCTATAAAAATAGTTGATTTTCTCTCGGATTGAACTATTATTGTTTTTGTTTTGCCTTCCTTTCTTGGCATACACAATCTCAAATGTTAACGGTTCATCTGGCAACTCTTTCTGCTTTTTTATTTTGTAAATACTTGATTGGCTTATATTTATCATTGTTGAGATCTCTGTCATACTTTTACCTAAATGTAAAAGCCTAAGGAGGTCTTTAAACTTTTCTTTTCTTATTATAGTTGTTTGCCTAACCATGTTTACTGTATTTTACAATTCGTATAAACCTGCCCGCTCTGGACCATTTGCGTGTCTTTATAGTTTATCAAATACTCTTCCATAATCAGTAGATCATGAGGAAATGTGTTACATATTTTCCATGCAGTGTACAGATTGGGGACACGATAGTTTTACCCAAGTATTGGGGGAAGATTGGACAATTTTAGTGGGGTCTCTGTGATCTATGATGAGTTGGATTAGGCAATAGTAATCTGTTCAAAGTCATTGTAAATTGATTGAATTTTTCAGCATTATAAAATCAAGCACTAAAAAAACAGTAATACATAAGCAAATATAATATACCATAGAATACATATATATATATGTAAATAGAATATACTTGAAGAATAAACTATAACCGTGCAATGAGCTGGACAGGACTATCATGAATATTATGGACATTACATTACGTACATAATTTTACTGGAATTGACACAATATTAAGTATACGGAATTGTTAGTATACGCGATTTTACTTATCTTTTTACTGTAAAGCTAAAAACTTATTTTAATGTATCTTTGTTTTTAGTTTTTATTGAATATTTTGATGATCCACATACTGAAGCTTAAAATTCCTATTCTGAAGAATGCAAAAGCATAGAGATTTATATATATATATATATATTTGTGTAAAATCTTTCCCAATATTTTGGAAATACCCTCTAATTCTTTCTGATTGTCCATAAATAGTGTGCTTAAGACATGGCTCAGCACAATGATCAGAACATGATTAATTATTTAATTCAAGTCTTGGCTTTTTAGCACAGGAGTTCCAGAAATCATGGGGAGGTTTCAGTAATTTAAGTTAAGATCAGGTTTGTAGTCATGCGTTTGTAACCTTAAAAATAGCAAAAGGCCAAGCTTAAAGTTTTCCCAATGCTCCATTACTCTAAACTATATATTCAAATGCTGGACCCTCAGTCAAGACCAGAGATGAGTAGTTCATTAAAGAAATAAAGTTTGTGTAAAATATAATATGATAAAGATAATTAAGAACAAGCGAAGAGACTTAGCTTTCATCTACCATAACACACATGCACTACTCATAAAAAAGAAAACCAAAGTAGTTTTAAACTCGGACTCTTAATAGGCCCGGGTGGTGGAAGTATTTCCCATGCAAGTGTACATCAATAACCAATAACCAGTAACGTTATCATATATAGACAATAATTATTATATCACACCTCTTAAAATTAACATATATCCTTTTTTGGGTAGATGGATTGTATTAAGTTAAATAGCCATATTGCCTTCATTATTACTCTAAATTATATATAATACATAATGCGTGTACTAAAAATGTTTGGAAGTGATCGTTTTAGCATGTATATTTTACTGCCATATGGTGATAGGTCGATTAATTAATAAGCCGCATCTAAATAGTGTAGTGTAATCTGTTATTATTGACTGAAAAATGATTCGATATTTAAATTCTCAAGGCTGGATGTGGCTCATTAAAGATGCGTACACATGTACGGTAGATAAATGCAGTACAGTAATAATATTTGGTTGTATGTGTACTTGTGTATACTAATAAATCTCTTACATATCATCTCCTACATAGCATATAACGGTAAAAACCTGGTTTAGGTTTATAGCATATAAAAATTTGTTTTTTGTATAATAAATTAGCACTAGCATATCTATATATATAAAATATATGCATCTATAAATATATGCACTAACACTAACAATATGGAAGCTAACATCGACTATACCTCTTGGAGTAAAGAGGATTTAATAGAAAAAATACAACAGATAGAGAAAGAGAAACATAAGCCTTTGGTAATACCGAAGCAACAAAAGAACCAGGAAGAGGGAATTAGTGTTGGGAAAGGTATTAAAAGGATTGCAAGTCCTGTCGGCCTACCTACAAGGAGAGAAAACAAGAGGAAAAAACAGAAAGCATTTGACTTTACAAAGTGTAATAAACGACATGTTGCCCTGAAGATAGCATACTTGGGATGGGATTATCATGGTCTGGCTGTACAGGAGACTGCTGAAAATACTATAGAGGTGGGAGTGATATAATTTGTACAAAAAATACATAAATAAAAATGTACATATATATATACGTATACATATATATTCTCTCTTAACGTACAGGTGAGCTCATGAACATGTTCCATTAACCCTATATCAACTGCACACATAATCCCTCTCTCTTTTCCTCTCTCTCTTTTTATCTATATATCTCTCCTTCCGTCTCCCTCTCTGTAACCCATTATTTCCGTTTAAGGCCCACCTTTTCTCTGCTCTGACTAGAGCCTGTCTAGTAGAAAACCGTGAGACATGTGATTACCAGCGTTGTGGACGGACTGATAAGGGGGTCAGTGCTTTTACACAGGTAAAAAACCACTAGACATTGTTAATTAACACACATGCATCCGTTTTTCTGTGTCCTCAATCACCGTTCATCCGTTTCTTTTCTTTTTTACCCCTAATATATCCTATTATTTTATTGCTTTCATCTATTATTATATCTTATTCACTTGGTATTCTCTCTTGTTCTTTCATAACACCCCGTTCTTCTTCCCTCACTATATTTTTATATTAATCCCATATGCTACCATTATCTTATTATCATATATATATGTTATTTTTTGTCTTGCTCTGCAAACCTCTTTCTATTAAATAACTTAATTGAGAAGTCCGAGAAAAATGAACAAAAACCAGGATAATCTTGTACAAATGGTATAATATAATGTAGCAGTATAGCATAGTACATGATAGATATATGTATATCTAATTACAATGACAAATATATACATATATGCATACATCCATACCTCCAAGTTTACTAAATACTGCAATCCTTAAAATTTTAACGTCCCTTATTAACGGGCTGGATATAATCATTCATATTTATATCAAATTAAGGTTTATTGATAATGTATTTTGAAGGAAATATTCCCACTGCCAGTGATTTAGATGCCTACTATTTAACCAGAAACTCTCTTTTAAACCTGACAAGCACGGTTAAGGTTAGCAGATTTTTAAGGAAAAGAAACATATATAGGCCTTTTATATATTAAAATATGTATGATATCTCTATTGCAAATCGCTAATACTGTCAACCAATTGTAACCTAATTTGAACTGCATCCATATAATATAGTGCAATATAATATAACAAACTACTACTCCATGAATGAACTATATTTGCCACATCTTCCTGGCTAAGCATAAATCAATCTACGAGAACGTGAATATTATTAGCTATAGGCTTACTATTGTATAAAAACTTAAGAATGGTACGAATCTATCAACACTTTTTGATAATAAACTAAAAACGATGCAGTTATGTTAATAATAATAATAACAATAGTAGCAGTATTAATATATACACTATCTTTTCCCAGGTGCTTTCATTGACAATAAGAAGCAACCTAAGGGAAGGCCTGGGGGTGATTGCTAGTAAGGAGCAGCCTGAGAACAGCCCAGTGAATAAGGAGGAACTGCCTTTTGCACGGACTCTTAACAGTCTATTGCCCCCTGAAATCAGAGTAATAGCCTGGGCCCCTGTCACCTCAGACTTCAATGCAAGGTAGTGTCCTTGGCTATCTAGTTTTTTTTTTTTCCTTTCCTTTTCCCTCTTTTTTCATTTCTCTCCGTGTCTTTCTTGCTCTTTCCCTCTTCCTACTATTATTAGTCTAATTAATTACTACGGCCCTTAATACTAACCTATATTTATTCTATTTAAATTACTACTAGTTTAGCAGCCTACCCTTTTATTATTACACCGTTTACTAGCGTCCAATATGCTGAATGTGTACCTGAATTAACCCATAATCATCTGGTCCATAATTGAAATGCACCAGTCTGTGTGCTTTTTTTATTGTTAATATCAACTTGAGATTGACTTTATATGTATATTCTTGTCCTTTTAATTAGTATCATAATATAGTCATTAGTGTTAATTAGTGTTGATTATATTGATGCTAGTGAGACCATACGGCCTTTCCCTCACGTTCTGTCTTGTCACAGACAGATGAGGGAGGGTGGGAGGAATATAATATATATATATATGGGCCAATAATATCAACCCGTTAGTAATGCGGAAATGTAACACTTTCTGCCCACCTATTTACTACCCTATTGGATAGGTCATGTGACAAGGCCACGTGTTAACCACGTGGTACATCACAGATTTAGCTGCAGTCACCGCACTTACAAGTACTATTTCCGACGGGGGGATCTGAATATTGAAGTAAGAACCTCCATATTTTTTCCAAATTTTCAACATTGTCATATAGCATTGTATATCTCCCTTTATATACTTTTTAAACCAATTCTCTATTTTCAAAATTGCCATAATTATCATGTTCCTCTAATATTTTCTCACACGATTCTCCAATCACTACAGTCTATGCAAGAGGCCGCCAATCGGTTTGTAGGAGAACATGACTTCCGTAACCTATGTAAGATGGATGTTACCAATGGCGTGGTGAACTATATCCGCACAGTAGTGAGCTTCCAGGTGGGACTACGACCCAACTCAGTAAAGGGGCTGTATGTGTATCTCTATCTGTTTGTATGTATGTCTCTCACATCACATACACACATATATATATGCTATTCTCACAGGAGTATATGTCGCCTTGTGTAACTATAGTAACCATATTTCTCCCTCTCCTGATAGACCCCTCTCTTTTATAATTGCTCTTTTTTCTACAAGAATTACCTTACCTTTTCCACTCTTACTTTTATTTTGCTCAACTATTTAATATGCTTTTTTAATACGGACTATATATATACTGGCTGGGAAATGCTCCCACCACCAGTTATCATACACGTTGGCTATTTAACGAGAAACTTCCTCTTAAATCCGAAAAACGTAATTAGGGTTACCAGCCTCTTAATAAAGAGAAGCATGCACCTTTTACGTATTAAATGTGTATGCAATACCCGTGATAAATCGTTCATGTCATCAACTGATAATAATCTAATTTAGATCACATCAATAAAATCTAACAAACTACTACTCTGTGGATGGACTACATTGGCTTTACCTTCTGCCTTCTTGGCTAAATAAATCATTCTATGAAAACATGAATGTCTTTAGCTGTAGGTGTACTGTTGTATAAAAACTTACCGATGGTTTGAATATATCAGTATTTTTTTTTGATAAGAAAAAAAGTTACAGTTAGGGAACAATATTTCTATACTACTTCAACACGTCTATCAACCTACTCTCTTTTTCTCTCTCTTTTTTTTTTTCTTTTTTTTTTTTTTTTTTTTTTTTTT
>NAOQ01000481.1:0-19636 GCA_002751075.1 Ichthyophonus hoferi
GCAAACATGACCACAATACCACACACACAAACACACAAACACTCGTCCATGCATGTACACAAAATGTACTCAAAATAAGCAAAAACAAAAATTGGCTCAAAACACACAGGAATAGCTTGCATGAAAACTAGTTCACTATTCGACACAAACGGAAAGTGTTCTTTCAAGAAGAATTGAAGAAACAGGCGCCTTGGTTTGTTTCGACCTATAAACCCAAATACCTCCCTCCAGGCACTACTACACCACAATATAATAAACCCTTATTAATAAAGGAATTATATTATATTGCTAGGTTAATCCTATAGTGTTAAACTATATAGTAGAATAACTTACGTAACATATGCAGATATTAGATGCATAGCTTCTTTGCTGCCTACCGGCTAAACAGCAGTCCTTAATAACGATAACATAAGACTCATTTTGCACATTGTGGATAGATTTGTTTTCCATTCCAGCTAGATCACTACCATATTAAAAATAGTACCATGGTTCCCTGAAGCTATCAATAATTCTACCCATTCGCAATTGGACCTCAATATATTCCCCAATGGATGATATCAATTGGCTATTGTGACATTTTTTTTATCATGCAACTGCCTCGATCTCAACACATTAATAGGAAAATATGTGAGATTATGATCGAATATAGTATGTTAAACAGTAGCACAATTTGTCAAAAACATAGGTTTATGTTCCTAGTAATTACTATAAAATATGATTTTATAATAATTGGTACTTTATTAATTAATTGACATATCTTATTTATTAAACAACTCCAAATATCTTTCTGATATACTATATATACTATATATGCGTGCTAATCTTGTTTAGCTAGGACGAAGGCGATCGCAATCGCATGAAGGCCCATTGGATTGGATCAGCAGGGCTTAGATTCAAACCTAAGAGATTCATATTTTAGTAGTTTCACCACGGCGCGGAGTACGACAAATCCTTTCTATTCACACTCCAAATTGGTAGTATTTTTGGAGAAACAGCACAGCATTTCCTTTTACTATTTGAGCACTAAGTTAAGGCGTTGATGCAGTATATTATTCCTCTATCTGTAAATAAATAAACAATATTTTACTTTTATAAGTTATTAAGGATATGCATTACTACATCTAGTTTCAGCCTCAGAGTGATATGTGCATACAGTAAAGAGCATCAATCATAATCCTTCTACTTGGGTTGGATAATTACGGCTCATGCCTTGAATTGTGCCAGACCATTTAACGATCTCAGGAGATGCCTCCCATAATGCCACATTTACGGACCATTTTACCATATCTAACGACCATGAAAATAGAAACTGTGAGTGCTTACGAGTCAACTAAGTACCAAATAATACCATAAAGCAGTGTAAGTGTACAATTAGCCCGTTAAATTGCATTTAAAAAGCACACATACAACAGGAGACAGTTACAACGATTGTATATCATGGCTTAGTCAGGATTCGGTTTATAATATACATGTATAAACTTTTGTTTTAGATACTTGGTTAGGTTTAGTTAGATAGTTAGGTGTCCTTAAGTCAAGAGCAAGAGACACTTCTTAAGATTATTGTTACCTTCAAATGTAAATTAACTGTGACTATGGTTAACAAGTCAGGATCCGTAGTAACCAAGGGGAAAAAAAAAAGTATTCATCTCTCTGAATGCGAGTGACAATCAGCTCGCATAGAGATACTTCTTCAAGGAAAATGTTGAAGAGAAAGTATTTTCACCTGTTATTCAACATGTAAATCTATTGAAAATGCTTACATATTGTAGATTTACGTGTCTATCGGTATTAAACCTCAACCATAGGACAGACCCGTTGTACGTTATTCCACGAATGAAGCCAAGTTACCTGACCTGCGATTAAAGGTTCTAAGCTGGACTAGAAATGGGTTAAATACTTTTCATTTAATTGAATTGGTTGCGTTGTTAAAAAATATATTTTGCCAGGGTTTTTAGCAATAAGTAAATATTACTTGCCTGGTTAATATATTAAAATATTTATTATATATTAGAACATTGTAAACAATAATATTATTTCAAATCATAATTACATTATGGCCACATGTCTAATTCTCGAATCACACCAACCTTTAGTTTTTTACATGTTCCATAGGATTGCGGTATCGATAATATTACTGCTCCAAATTAAAAGAAACTTTAATATGTTTGGTTCTAACAAGATTTAATTAGTCAATGCCGAATTCAAAAAATAAATCAATCTAGTATAAAAGCAATTGCAGAATGCTAGCTTCGGTCGTCTTGGAAACTTTAAAGAACCAAGAGTTCCGTTTTATGATTATAATTTCTGTCTTAATGCCTGTATAGTGATTGTATTTTAGAGTAGTTACCCGGAATAACTATATATTTTAATGGAAGTAGACATATTATTTACTAGACCTGAATTTCCTTAAATTAAACTGATATCTTACTATTTAAACATATATAACCAATTATTACAACAAACCATTCTCAATGTAAAATTAAATAACGTATTTCTGCTTTATATTTTATTGCTACTTGGCTCACTATTAGAAATAAACAGTTAATTATATTATTGGACTTACAAGGTAGCAATTGAGAAATTTGTTACCCCATTTGCAGAACAAAACACAATAAATAAGACTTCTCGTAAAGGTTCTTGTGTAGTAAAATTGTTTTGAGATTCAACTAATGAACTAGTTTTATTAGTGATGTTCCTAACTCCATTCAGTCTCGCTTTACTAACGCTAAAAAAGGCTACTTAATCAGAAAAAAGCTTGTGGTTCTTTACAGAAAACGACAAATGCACTAGTCAGGAGACCAGTGAAGATAATTCAAGCGAATAATCATAGGATAATAATCAGCAGATGTTCTTTGATTCTCAAGCAGAGTCTCCATTCACCAATGCAAGTTTTGACATTACTTATATCTTTGCTTATTTGTTGGAAATAATAAGTGGAGACAGGACTGTTTCTGTGACCTATGCCGGTTTAGAAGAAGAGGAGATTTCGAATTAAGAGGTATTTTGACGTGTCTATGTGCATACATGGAATACAGATATACTAAAATACATTTTTATTATTATAAAGTCAACGACCCTTATTCTAAATAGGACCCCAAACAAATGCTCTGAAATGACTTATACTTATTATATATAGTTTAGGGTCTCTTCTATTGGTTGGTTCAATTTTGATCAATCATCTTGGATTGGTATGTGGTACAAGATCGCTAACTCTTAATGAAACACATAGTGCAAATTAATTTGCTGATACAAGCACTAACAGTGGTGCATTGGTTAATGAGCCATTAAAATAAGTACCCTGTAATATAAGATTATCGAAATAGGATCAGACATTCCTAGTGGGTCCCTGTTGTCTTTCATGAATTGTATTAGTCAATAAGAATATTTTGTAAATAGTCCCATTTAGATTATTGAACACGAACACAGCTTTACAGGTGTTAACCAAATATATATATATATATATAAAATGCCCGTGGTAAAATAAAAAATTAAAGAAAACAAAAATCAATAATAGAGAGCACCCACTCACACATACGCGGTAACAATAGCATAGCACGAAGTTCTCATAAATGCACACAGACATTCTTGGCATTTAATTACATATACTTAATAGCCACATCCTTATTGTAATGTCTAATCCACCACTGGCTCTCTATATGAAAATCAAGTCTAGATTTCTCGCCTGTTCGGAAATCAGAGAACTGCTTACTAATATTAAATAGTGACGATAGTTATTATTTTTATTGTAATATATCATCCTTTACTGATTGATCTCATTGTGCCATTTACACATTCACACCCAAGTCCATTAAAGCATCTATTCCTACTGAATTAAAGCAGGGATATAATTACTGCAGCCACTTACCCAGAGAGTTGGTATGTAAATCTTTTATAGAACCTCTATCACAACAACTGAGTTTAAAAGACTGATATGATCAAGTGACTATTAATTATATTGGTGTTTTATTAATCGAGTCTGATAGTAGATTGATTTTATGCTTCTTCTCGCAACTCAACCTGGCATACTTGGAAATGGTATCTCTTAAAATTTTCACTTTCTACCTTGTTTGATTTAATAGGAATATGATTACCAAAATTTATAAATAAAAGTAAGCAATTGTTTTTGAATAAATGAACAACTGTCATTCTTTGTTCTTTTTAGCCTTATGCATATGGTGCTATTTATTAATAAAAAATATATACCAACTCTCTAGTTAGAAGTCTAGTTGGCACATAAATACCAATGAATAAATATATCTGCTTTATCTAATTCAATATTACTAACCAGTAATGACCAAGGTTATCTAACAAGAAAGTTACTCCAGAAATTAATAGAGAAATCTTTATTTTTCTGTTATTTTTAAAAAAGATAAATAAATGATGGGAAAGGATGTAATAAATATTTGGTTACAATAGTAAATTTCCTGATCTATTTTCAGTATTTGAACTTGATCTTAGATTAAGTTTTCAATCTAGCTGATTGCAATAAATACATCATTCGTTAACGTTGAGAATGATGTTATATGTATGTTTGATTTTATTATTCAATATTCCATTACAGTAAATAAATTAGGTAATGAGAAGTTGAAGAAAAAAAATGTAAAATCTTGTAAAATCATTAAGGAAGTGATAGAAATGAAGTACTTGCCTAAAGATAAGAACGATATGATATGTTGATATTTCTTTATCGATCAGTTGATAATCACTAAGATTAATTCCTTGTCTCTGGATCAGTAATTTGTGTACGATAATCGATTATATTTACGATTGGATGTGGGAATGTGCAGGATCTCTTAGCTTCGTTGGAATCTATGAGAAGGGAAGCTTTGCCAAAGTTGGCGATTTTGGTCTGTTCCGGAATAAAGATTCGATTCGAATAAATATATCAGAGTATTGTTGCTTGGTCTCTTTTGTGATTCCACAAGCACAGTTAATTCGAATAGTTAAGACAGCTCAGACCAATAATTTTTGACTTTGATCAGGCGCTGGCTGACCGTATTATTCATTGATATTTCCAGTATGACTCAAATCGTACACGCGTTTAGAGCCGTAAAGAATTCTCGCATAGCTGGCTTTCTTTCGTACTTGCAGCGATTACGAAGCTAAGAGCTTAAATTCTGTATATCAGAGCATTTTATATTGTTATATTATACTCCTAATTAAGGTCTATATTATTTGATTATGTAATGGTGCGCTAATGGTACTATATTTCTAATACTAATATACATAATAGCATTATTAAGTTAGAGCTCCTACATGTTTCCTTCTTTTGATATAGAAAGGTGAACTCTATAATAATAACAATAATAATATATATATATATATGTTACGATATATACTATGCCAGGTTACCAAATAAATCATTATTCCTGTATTACACTGGGCACTCTGGAACCGTAGGAAACTTGTGGATCATGCATGAGATTGCATGATGTAATCAGGAGTTGTAGCATTAATTTTGTAGATTCATTACTTTTCAGAAATTCATGTTTGGGAGTATATTCAGAGGATATAAATACATTTCCCATATAGCCAATTACTGTATTGGAATTAGATTGTACATCTTGCAGATAGGAATCTCCCATATATTAGCTACATTTGATCTCAAAGGATGTGCGTCTGTGTATTCCCCTTCCCTGTCACAAACATACCCAAAAGCCATCTTTTCTTATTCCAATTGTTTTCTTCCACTTAGTTTCGGCATGCTATGTTAATTATAATGAGAATAATTTTTAGTTAATGTAAAAAAAATATTATTAACATAGGTAATTAACATATATTTTTTAAAATATATATATAGCAAGATATATCTCACCTGTATTTTCATTTTGGCAATTTAAAATTTTAAAAGATTTTCAATTTCATTAGCTAAAAATGAAACAAACCGATTTGTCTTAGCGCGCTTTACTTTTAATCCCAGAATTTATGACAAGCCAAAGAAAGTTTCATTCTGACCCTATTAATTTTCAATTATGTTCAATCGGAAAACCAATCAGATTTATGCAAACTGCAGTAGTTCAATTGATTGGTCCACAAACTTCGGGTAGTTGGTTCGTGTCCAGGTATATGTTTTCTCCTACGAGCTGGAAGTTACCTCAATCCAGTATATCAGGAACTAGTCAGCTTTTGGCATAGTTCTATCGCTGCCATAGCAGTCTGTGGAGCCGCCCTCTTTTGGGCGTTACTCCGTTTACATTTATACACTATTTCAACCTGTGCAAAGAAAATGTACTAGGTCACTAACGAAACCTGCCGAGGTATATGATAACTGTAATAATTATGGTTTTGAATATATTTAATGGTGTCAAAGCCGGGAGATTTTTCCACACAAAAAAAATCATACAAACCATATGATTGAGTTTAAATATGCCCACATGGCTCTATATTATTAGGCTCAGTTCAGCTAATAATAAATTATCATGTTATGCAATTCTGTAGTATTTTACTAGAAATTCCAAATAACTATATATTAACATTATGATGAATTATAATATTACTATTAAATGCACATTACATCCAAGTTGTATGAAACCGTGACCTGTTTGCCACAATATCTTTACACAGTCTTTCCACCTCAATTATTACTTATTTTATTATTATTTGTAAGGTATGCTATTTCTGCGTTTGATGTCATGTCTATGTAGTATTTTATTCTCTTATATCGGACCACTGAGGCTTATAATAACTGTGCTCCTAAAAAATGGTAATCTACGTGTTAGATACCTACGTATTCCAATTTAGAATGTTCGATTAGGTTAATGTCAGCCAATTGTCTGGCGAATGATTCTTTCCCATTGGAACTTAGCCTATCTCATGGGGAATATTTGTTATTTACATTTATTGAAATATTACTGAGCCATATTCTTCTTACGTACTCCATGTATCAGAAAAATTAATAATTAATACAATACAACATAATAATATATAATGTTTTTTCTTTATTTTGACCGAGATTTTTTAATTATTACTTATGTGGTCCCATTAAAGGAATATCCCAGTAGACGTTTACCATTACTTTGGGTATCACCTCAGTAAAAGGTTTCCTTGTTTAAAATTTATTAAATCAGAAAGAAAAGGAAGAATAAAATATTATTTGTATTGTTCTGGGCTCCCGGGTAAATTTATTTATAAACCTACCGAAAAATTATTGCTTTGGCATTGCTGGTTCTAACTGAAAATCGAGATCACAATAGAAAAGGATGAATAAAATATTGTTTCTATTGTTCAATAGGTATATTTATTTATAAACCTACTTAAAAATTATTGTTTTGGCATCGCTAGTCCAGATTTGAAACTGAGATCGCACTATGAAAGCCAAAGAATAATGTAATCTGGAGTGTGAATACTCTTTCTCCACGTTGTTGTCCTATTTGTTCGTACTCAGCATGCGAAAGTTATTTACAACAGAAACTATTTTTATATTATTAAAATATAGGTTGTCTATATAAGGTGTAATGCCTTCGCAACATATGCGGTCAAAAATCTACCACAATCTCATTGGCCAATAAAACTATGCACGCCCACAGTTCACACTTTAGGGTTGTATATATTTAAGTAAAGAGTCTGCTCTTTATTGAGATTGCCATGTATTTTGACTAATTTAGAAAGGATAACACCTCACTTGGTTTCACAATTATCTATATATCTAGAATACCTTACATATTCTACAATTGTGAACTGCAGTGTTCGAAACATTGTAACCAATCTTACGATTAATTTCCTATTATTTTAATTTGATTCCTGTATTTTATTTATAACACCATCGAAACCTTACATGACATATTTTACAATTGGTAAGTAATAGCCAATTGCTTACGTCTATAGTACCCGTAAGCCAATTAAAATACACATGTTTATCTATAGCCATTTTACAAATCTAGATCTCTGTTCTTAGGGAAGTCCCGTCTATTGCTTTCACTAGTATATAAGATAGTGCCTGTACATTCACATTTATACTATCAATTGACGCAAAAATGAAGTATGCATATGCTTTGCTTTCTTGCCTCTTGGGCTTGAGTCAAGCTAAATTTGACATGCCTCTCGTCAGGAAAAATCTCGTAAAAGGCGCGTCTGAGCAGATACTTGAGGAAGGCTCTTTGTACGCAGCCCAGGTAATTATCTGTTATTGCACACGCCATTATAAACAGTAATATACAGACATGCATAATATTAAAAGCCCCAGCATGTTGGTGTTGTGCAGTAATGCAGTATTATGTTGGCTTAAAATGCTGCAACCCTAATTGTAAAACCACTCTATATCTACAGGTCACAATGGGGGGTAGTCAAGAAATGTACCTTATGATTGACACGGGCTCATCCGATATGTTAGTAGTAGGCAGTGACTGTATTGCCTACGATAGGAATTCCAAGACTCTAGGTTGCGATAAGCAGTTTCACCCGGGTCAATATGAGGCTGGTAAATGTAATCTGTCCAATGGTTTTTATAATCTCGGAGTTGGCCATGCTGTTAATCACAAGAAAACCAGTGTAATCTGCTACGGAGATGGAACACATCTTAATTATGATATATACAGTACTAATGTAACTTTTGCCGGAGTAGAAGCACCTAATCAGTATTTTGGAGTAATTACCGCGCAGATTAAAGATAATTGGTCAGGAAATATTGATGGAATTTTGGGTATAGGATATACCACTAATTCAATGATTGCTCAAAAAGAGGCTCATGGCACCAGCATTATCGATACAATGGCAGATGCTGGTCACATAACTGATGAGTTTGCCATGTGCTTTGATCATGGTCATAGCTGGAGTATTGAGAATGGAGGAAGGCTGATTTTGGGTGGAGGTGATCTGCCTGGTATGGTTTATACTAAAATCATTCCGGGATGGTATGGCTATTATGATGCCTACAATATTTTAATGGACAAAGTTGTTGTTGCTGGTAAACAAATATCAGAAGTAACTGCTTCAGGAGGTAAATGCTTTGAATATCTGCTTGTCTACGGTTTAATGTACTATTTTTTGACGTTTTAAATTTAAAAATAGGGGCTCCCAATAGTTTTAGACATTTATAATTGTTTGAATGGATATTAATGTAAGTTTGTGTGTAATGTATATTCTAATAAATATTTTATTTTAATTTACAGGGTCTATAGGACTGGTGGACAGTGGTACCACTCTGCTGATCTTGCCCTGGAATTGGATCCGAACATTCTCTGATGTTATTTGCGAAATACTTCATCAGAATGGTAAACCAGGATGCCAGGTCGATCCTACTCATGACGGCTTCAAATACGTACCTCCATGGGAAGTTATATTGGATACAGATTCCATACCACTGCTGCCCCCCCTGGAGTTTACTTTCAATGGAGGTCTTACTGCTAAAGTTGAAGCTTATCAATACTTAAGGTTAGCAGGTGTTGAAGAAAATGGTCAGCATGTTTACACATTGCGTATGATGGATGGAGGACAAAGTACCATCTTAGGTGATGTGTTTTTGCGTGGAAAATGGGTTCACTTCGACAGACAAAACCATAGAATTGGTATAGCACCTGTTGCGGATTCTTGCAAAGCGATGGAGGCTTGTTAAATTTCAATTGTTGCTGTGTTGGGAAATATGGAATCAATCTAGAAAGAGGAAGATAAAAGACTTCTATATGTGAAAATCGACAGATAGTAGCTTTGACATGGAACTGTGATTCACATGTTTAAACAATAAAGATTTTAAGGTCTTTCAATTATTATTTAGTGTTAAAGTGCTTATTAAAATAATCAATATGGCACTCTACAAGATGGAGTGTTTAATATCTAATTTGGTATGTCCCTTATGATATTCTACGCAGCATAGGAAAAATAGGCTTCAATTTTTAATGTTTAATTAATAACGTGATCAAGTATTCTATATAGTATGCTAGATTCTGAGTACTAAAGGGCAGGTAGAAAAAACCCCTTACACTTGAGATTACTGCGATTGCTAAGCACAATACTGAGTTGTATTCCTTGTGTTGCTCTATTTGAAGTAATGACTACCGTTCAAAACGATTTAAATAATTGCTCTAGAAGTACTCAAATAATCAGTATAGGTGCTGGATTAAATTTTAATAGCAATTTTTTTTCACTTGAATCTTGTCAATATCTCAATAGTTAATGTTATAAGTCGTGCTATATGCATTTCTAAGTTTTCTTGGGGCGATAATTGAAGAAAACCCTACCTCTTCTCAAATAGAATTGAATATACACATCAGAAATACAGTAGCCTTTGTACGCTTCTACTTCAATGTCAAATACACACTCGGATTAATAGAGCCAACCCTGACCTGCATCACCTTCATGTTTTTAGCTGCCTTGGTAAGTTATTGATTAAACCAAGAGATATATACATGACAGAGCTATTTCTCAATATATTCAAAACCTGCATCAACAGGGAGTTAATTTTTTATCCCTTACCAAGATATGGAGGACTGGGTAGATCTTAAAGACCATCTGATTCTGGTTTGCCTATCATTACCCGGTTATAATATTTAGCACCAACAGTAGTAATAAGGTCTTACCCTGATAAATTAATTGGTGCAGTCACAGCTTCTTACAATTCAATTTAATTTTACCAATGTGCATGTACTTCATGACTGTATGTATGGTACTGGTGTGGCATTTACAAATAGAGTATATCCCATTGATGCTAAATTAAAGTACCCAATACAGAGACTCACATGTTACAAAAAAAATACACATTATATATATTTATTTATAATAAAATATTTAGTAAGTTAAGTATGTACATACACATAATTCAAAGCTCGAAAATTAAATCATCTATAAAAAAAATTATACATAAATATATATCTAGGATTTAATCAATTTATTATTGCTAATCTTTAACCTGGAAGTAAGCCACACGGTTATGCTAAAAATAGATGGGGATAAAGGAAAACAGGAAGCCAATATCAACGGGAATGTGAATTGTGGATATACTACAAATATAACCCACATTGGGTTATAATATATAATAGACAATAAAAATATATTATATTAGTATTATTATATTAAAGAATAATATTTTGAGAAGGTACGTCAACCTATAATGTTGTGGTAATCATAAACGAGTCTGTATTTTAAAATGTCTATTTTATACTATACATATATAGATATATACACAGATATACTACACATATTTTTGTAACTTTCACATTAAGTGTTTCTATAGTATTAATTCATGCGTAATAGCATGAGTTTCCCCTGAATATCCTAAGAATTTTGTTGCATCTCCATATATATTTTTACTTTTATTATTTTGCATTAGCTATTTAATATCCTGCAAAAAAAAAAACCAAGGTTGTGACCGCAATGCAATCCTAAGACTTTTACGACCAGTCTTAGACAGTGCTATTATTATTATTGGTAATACCTAATATTTCATAGAATTAATTCTGCTGGAGGCATTAGAAAGGCATCACAAATAATAATTTTTTTAAACATCGTTTTTCACAGAAATATTCCTTAAATTGTTTATTTATTTTAATAATTTGATGAGAACTTTCCCTTTTAAAGGGTTTAGCACGAATTCAGGACTAGAGTTATAGATATATCTATATTACCTTAAAATTTCTCATGCTAATATTGTCAAGAGCCAAGAAAAGACCGATCGTAAAGATCCTTGCTAAGCAATTCAATTAACTAATGTCCAGAGTTATTTTATGAATTGATTGAATTGTCGGCATTATAGAATTCAACACTAAAATCAGTAATGAGCAAATATAATGTACCATAGAATAAATAGAAATAAAAGAATGAGCTATAGCAGTGCAGTGAGCGGGACCGTCACGAGTATTTCAAACAATATCTATCTATCTGCATGATTCACTGAATTTATGTAGAAGGAACAACGTTAGTTTTCTTTCTTATACTCATGGACCAAAGAGTGACTTAAATGCAGGCCCATACTGAAAAGTAAAAAGATTTACCAAATCCTTTTTTTGGTCCTTGATGATGTTTTGACTTGGCGTTATATAGTTTCCTGCCAATCTACCGACGTGTCAGTATACTTAATATGGTCCTCTCAACTGCGGACCACTTGGCATTTTAATTATACTGAAATAAATTATTTTTGTTGTATAAAATTATATTTTTTTAAGTGTTACACCGCTAATTATCTTTCTACTCCAATTAATTAGGGCTAAATAAAATTGAACAATCAAATGGTGTAGTGTGAGGTTACTCAGTAATCAATAACTTAAAATAAATCCAATTACCAGATTAACTGTGCAAACGAATGCATGTAAAATAATGGAGTAATATAATCCTGGCACACATAATTGTAAATATATATGTGTTATGTATACACTAAAATCAAACCATAAAAGAGTTTTACGTACGATATAAAATACTTGCATGGTACTATTAGTATACGAAAGTAGAATATCTCACCAAGGTAAGCCAACCTTCAATGCCATCATAAAACAGCTCAATTCTTCAAATGAAACTTTTGATACAAATGTTTCATTGGGCATTTATAATTTATTTAATCAATACCAATAGGGTTGTTTGATGTGTCGTGAGCATCATCAATCAATAGTATATCTTTTGGCATTTTCAAGGTTGTTGGCAACTTACATGATATTAAATTATATGATATAACACAGGTGTGGTTTTCATATTATATAAATAAAACTAAATCATACTTAATTGCATTAATTTTTTTTAATGATTGGTTAATAGTATAATTCTCTTCCTCCTTCGGGCAAAGTTCATGTTGTGATCATAATAAACCAAGAGCTATTAGTAGAAAAAGCAATTATTGGCCAAACAAATATACCATCAAACCGGGCATTTTTGGTTTATTGTATAACGTTTTAAGGTATAAAGTTATATCTAAACTCAGATTAAGATAAATAATCTTAAGTTAACTCTTTTAACAGACCCCAAATAATTTACCAATGTTAAATGTTTTAAATAAGTATATATATACAAAGTCTTAAGCTCGGCTTTTTAATACTCGTATAGGTTTGAATTTTCGCATCCTTAATTTGTTTATACAGAGGTATCTGTTGATTGGCTATTATTTGAGCCATTTAGATCTTGTCATTCGGATAAGCCAACTTATCAACATCATGTCAACACAAGGACATCAATGACATCCAAGATAATAATTACTTTTACAGCTTCAATTTTTCACAATTTCACAATATTTAATATACAGTAAAAAACAAACTTTATAACAGAAAATGAAAATTTACACCTAGAATCACGGTCTATTAGTGTAGATAAAAGGCTGAAAATTATAGACAAGCTCAGGCGATAACTCTGATCGCATAGATCTCCTTCGGCGGATCGTATAGTAAAACTAGGGCCATGTATTTGTTGTAGCCTGCATTTTTTCTTTATTTATTTGTATATTTTTCTGTGTTGGAACTAACTGCAAACACCATAATACATGGTGAATATACGTATGCTTTAGAATCTATATACGGTCTTTGTGTAGATTACAAATAGGGCTGGAAGTGAAAGCGATCGCACTTCTTGCCTTTTGTGAGATAACCTAATTATTGGGTTTTTAGGCTGTTTACTCAGAAAAAAATATTAGTAGGTGGCTGATATTTTTTTTAAAGTACAGGTGTATCTATACACTGTTTTTTTAATTTAGATCAATACTTGATTGCAAAACAAGGCCTATAGTCGCATGGAGTGTCAATTAAAATACATACTAAAGTGGGTTCGCTAAACCCTAAACAAATAAATTCAAGAACGGACAGAGCAGCTGACCAATTCATTTTCTTAACAATAATGTAGAATATATCAATTTGATTATTACATGGTGCTTCTAGCCCTAGATTTGTATTTATGGTTATTGCGGATTGGGTTCATGGTGAGCCACCTAGATCACACCAATCAGATAAGCCATCATCCTGTCAACTGGAATCAACAGCTCCTTCTATTACTCTATTCTAGTTTTTACGTTTCGTTTATCATACACATTAACACTATCATTCTAATTACTTTTAGTATTCATTCAGTTGCTTTGCCTATCATAATTTATGTACAACCTATAAAAAACTCCATATACCATATATATATATATATATATATACAGGTCTCTTAGTAGTTCAAGTTTAAAACGTGAAGACTATTGGACGGAGTGGGTGAGATTTCTTGTGGTGTGTTAATTAATAATATACAGGTATATAAATATTATTTATATAGGCATACGGGAGTGATATTTTTTCGTATATATATAATCAATTCATATTTACTTGTCTTCACGGATACATACGTGTATCTTTGCGCCTGTGTGAATATCTATGCATCAGAGTGCCTATATCTGTATTATTTTATTACTGTTTGTAGATTTACATAATTTACATAATTTATCACTGCCATTTATTCTGCGTTTGTCTACATACAACTTTCCTACACAGCCATATAACCACATTCTTCTTTTATTTTTATAATTTATATCTGCCTAACTATACCTTATATATAAATATGTGACATATAAATTCACAAAAAAAAACGACTATAAAAAAACCCATATTTTATTGTATCTTCATTCCATTCATATTCTTTCCATAGTTAATAACGCAACTGTTTTTTTTTTTTAAAAAAAAAAATAGAAATGATCACTTAGTAATAAAAGATATACGTTCATTCGTCACTTATATTATAATGTCATATACTTTTATAGAAACCTGTACATATTTTTATATAGTTTTATGTTTCTGGTGAGAACGAATATTTGACAAGGTGGATACATAGATGTGTGTCTAGAAATGTACATTAAAGAGTCATATTTTGATGAAAATATTTATATTTATTTTCTTATATCAACCACGTATACTAATGTAATCTCTCGTCTCAACACAGTAAATTAAGTGCAGAATAATATTTAATTAGAGTTATTAATTGGCCATAAGTACTGATTGTATATGCATTAATAATTGTATCGCAATCATCTGGATCAAAGTCTATCAGTTTTTACTCTTTAGTCATTAAGTTCTAGGGCATTCATTTTTTACTGCTAACTATTAATCATATATATATTAGTAATGTGATATGATGGCACATGTAAAATTAGTCAATAATAATTTATTCAGTGAATGCTAATCCAATAGAAAATAACACAGTTAATTAAAATCATTATTATTGTATTCTATTTTGTCTTTCAAACTCAGGAATGCTTCTACAATTATTTTTTATTGTGGCATTTATATTTTTATTATTATATTGACTTTACACGTTTGTGATCCAGATTGCACTAATAGCCAATCAATATTATACGACAAATTGCGTTAATTATATATTAGGTAATTAGGGTTTTTTCTTTATAAATTATAATCCTTTAAAACATTCCTATATATATACTGGGAGAAATAACAAATAATACGGACCTTGATCTCATTAATTTAACATCATATCTCTTAAAATATCAAACTATTTATTTATATATATTTTTTTTTTATTCTGTTCATAAATTATGTAACAGCATGTTTAAATATTATTTATCCAGTTATATGTTAAAAAATATCAATATATTGTTTTATGTTATATAAAAAAAAACTGAAAATTATATTTAACGTTCAAACAATATTAAAATGTACTATATAGCAATAAATCAACATAGTAAAAAACTAACCTAATAATAATTACTTCTAATATTGTAATATTACACTATACTATATTATAATATAATATAGTAATCATAGAATATAGTAATAATATAATACATTAATAATATAATGTAATACAGTACTACTATAATGTAACAATGATATAATATATTAAACATATAATATAGTACTACTATAGTGTAATTATCATATAACACATTAGGCATATATTTTAAATTAATATAATTCAGTAATGATATAATGTAATAATGCGATAATAATATAATAAAATATAATGACACACACGACGTATTAATACTCATCCCTACTTTATAGATTAATTTCAGTTAACCCAACCCAACATCATGATTACCAGGGCATACTCTCTAAATGTAGTGACATCACTTCTAGGCAGAGCCAATGGGGGTATGCTTTTCAATTCTATTTATTTATTTGAATTGGTTATATTTATTGCTATCTATATATATATATTTGTATTTTTAGATGATTAAAACAGTTTATGATAAATTAGGCCAATAGGGTGACGCCATGAAATTTGATACTTATAAATTTATATTACACAAAGGGCCAACAATAAGATTTATACATCATGTTATTAAATACCTACATATGCTTACACTCATACTCTATTGGTTATATCACAGCTATCTGTGTAATAATCAAATCCTGTATATAATTATACCTAACTATGTCAGGATGATTATATTGATTAAATATATATATTAGCCAATTATATACCAGGTAATAGCTTAGGGCAACAGTAGGTGAAAAATAAAAAAATAAAAAAGTTACATAGATAAAGTAATGGCTAACAGATATTACTAATTGAACACTAGTTTATTACATGTGTCACACCCAATCAAAAAATTGATGTTTATGCACATATCTTCTAAGGCCACTTAATTTTTTTTCTAGTAGATCATTTTCTATATTCTTTTATATTCTGTAAACACACACACACATATATATATATATATATATAGTAAGTATAATAATAATATATTTATCAAAAACGTTAGTATATATGTACATGCGTAGAGTTAACTTTGAGCCCATATTTTATTTACAATTATATAAGGCTAATTTTTTGTTTATCAACACACATCCATGCATTCTGATTGGGTTGCCTACAGCTGCTATTATTGGCGAGCCTGTCAGAAACAGATTAGTGGTAATTATTTGTGCGTGCATGTATATATGTACGTATGTATGCTTGTATGTATATATATATATATGTATGGATAGATATGTATTTATATATATATATATAAATATATGCACGTATGCATGTATATATGTATATATGTATGTATGTATATGTGTGTATGTATGTATGTATGTATGTATATATGTGTGCATGCACTTTAAGCCTCTTGGCAACTGATAATGACTATATCATACAATTACCTAATGGTATGGTATCACTATGACGTCACTATGACGTCAATGATTGGTTCTTACTTTCTATTGGACGACATAAAATTAATTAATTGTTTTTTCTCTCTCATAGATTGAAACGTGTAAAAAAGCCATTGCAATTTGTGGTAAGTACATACTTATTTTTACAAGTTACTTATTATTGGTCTAGTATATTAAACCACAAGAACACACCAAACATTAAATCTTGCATGGAAGGAGATTTTACGGAAATAAACAAATCATTTGTTAATTTTATATAAAAATTAAGAGAGGAGTTGATTGGAAGACCGTTACAATGTGTCCTTATTCATTGTGTATTTTGAATTTTAAAAATAAAAATAAAAATAAATAGTTTGGTGTAAAGCTTGTTATCTCAGTCTGCTAGTTATAGCCAATCAAGCAGCTGTTTTTGTTTTGTCTCTTAAAATAGGTTTCCCTCCCTTTCCTATCATGTCTTAACTATGATGTCTGGTTGGATTATTTTTATTATTAAAAATGCAGCTAATCTTTAAATGAAAATAACACTAGTGTTGTTATTAGATATATACCCACTGGTCAATATATTGTAGTATACATACATACATACATACATATGCATCTATTCAATATCAACATAAATGTATATACGTATGGATATCTATATTCATATACATAAAAACACGCACATATATACATATATATATATATATATTAACACAAATATATAAATATATCCATATATACTAATATAAACATATTCATGTGAATATACACATAAAAACGTACTTGTTCATAATTTTAAAAGGAAAGCTTGATCACATAAGGCAAGAGAAAACAACTATATATATATATAATTGATGTGCATTTCTATTAGATATCTCTAGAGTATTACGTCATATTTATATCATAGAGGTGTGACATATTTCTTGACTTTAACTGTATACTTATATTCTATTGGTGGCTATTTATAGATAAAACTAAGGCCTGATATGTAATTTATATTAATGACATTCAACAAAGCCAATAAACAATTCCGTTATAACATGTTATCCTCTCTATTTATTATAAGCCAACCAATAAAGTGGTTTGTTCGTTTTATAGAGCAACATTAGTATATAGTATACCCTGTACAATACACTACTATATATTAGAGTGTTAGTATTACAATAGAATACATTAGGAATATTTAAACAGCAGAGGTAACTCATCATTGGTGGCTATTTATAGGTATACGATGCTATGCCGATTTCAATCGTAGCAAGCCTCACTGTAATATAGGAACTATTGGACATGTCGATCACGGTAAAACAACCTTGACGGCAGCTATTACTAAAGGTAAGTTGTATAATTATTAAAAAAGGGAGAGGGAGGAGGAGAAGGAGAAGGAGATATATATGTATAGGTATAAGTATATGTATATATATATGTATATGTATATGTATATGTATATGTATATGTATATGTATATGTATCTGTATTTTATAAGCATATATATAAATAAATGTACAGGTTTATGTATAAATATATGTATATATATCCATAACCATATCAATATTACATATATCTCTATAATTAATTAACATTGACGATACCTTATTAGTTTTAGCCAGTAAGGGCCAAGCCAAGTTTATGGACTACAATCAGATTGACAAGGCACCTGAAGAGAAGAAAAGAGGCATTACCATAGCAACGGCCCATGTGGAGTATGAAACAGAAAAACGTCATTATGCTCACGTAGATTGTCCCGGGCATGGTATGAAATATAATGTGTTGTGCTACTAGGTTATGTTATGTTATGTTTTGTTATGTTACACTATATTGTACAATTTATCATTCCTAATAGCAAAAAAGAAGTAGTTCAGATTTTAAACAATTATACCTATATTGACAAATACCCTTGCCCACCTTCTAGCTGACTATATAAAGAATATGATCACTGGTGCAGCCCAAATGGACGGGGCAATTTTAGTGGTCGCTGGTACTGATGGACAGATGCCTCAGACTAGAGAGCATTTGCTATTGGCTAGACAGGTAGATTAGATTAGATTGCATTATATTTTTTTGTATTATATCATATTATATTATAGTATGCTATATTACATTGTATTATATATTATACTATATTGTATTATATTACATTATATTATACTATATCACATTATATTATATAATATAATTTTATTGTATATTGTATTATATTATATTAAATTATATTATACGGTAATATATACACTATACCAAACTTATACTATATCATACTATACCATACCATGCCATCCTATACTATACTATACTATACTATACTATACTATACTATACTATACTATACTATACTATACTATACTACACTACACTATACTATACTATATTATATTATATTATATCATTCTATCTTAACCACTACATATAAACAGGTAGGAGTACAGTCCCTTGTTGTATACATTAACAAAGCCGACATTGTAGAGGATGAAGAAATGATGGATTTAGTAGAGATGGAGATAAGAGAAATATTAAATGAGTATAAGTTCGATGGTGATAATACTAAGATAATCAGGGTAGGTTATATACTTTACCGCACTATATTATACTATACTATATTACACTATACTATACTATGCTATGCTACACTATACTATACTATACTATACTATACTATA
>NAOQ01000481.1:28720-39710 GCA_002751075.1 Ichthyophonus hoferi
TCAGATAATGTTTGCTACTAAAAAATATAAATATTTATAATTTAGCACTAGCATTTTTAATTTATCCTCTACTTTTTCCATTGGACGGCCACCATAATTGCATTTCGCTATTGTGATAAGTGTAAAACAAATAATCTTGCAGCAATCTATATATATTATTGTGGGAAATAGGGTTGTAACAATATATCCGTGCATACCTGAAATACCAACCACTCATAATAGCCTGAAAAGCAACGACACCGACGGTACTGAAGACAGCTCCCACAGTTCCAGATAGAGTAATGTAGTAAAATTGAGAGAAATGAGGCCCATTTCGTATACAATTCTCACTAGATGTATAGAATGTCGTAAGAGGACCGTTGATGTTAATATAAAATAATTGAGCAATGAATAGATAGGTTACAACACAGGCCAATTTGCGTGAAAATGCCCAAAATGACAGCAGAATCATAACCAGCCCGCTGAATATACCAAAAGCAAACACTGTGGAAGAAGGGGAAAAGGGAGAAAATATGTTAAAAAAAAATATAAAAAAATAAAGAGAAATGGAAAGGTAAAAATAATGTTTATGGTAGACTTAAATAGTAACAGCAATAATTAAGTATTTCATTTAATGTTTTATAACAGTTTGTCTGGCCTTTCATATACCTAATTAAAATTAATAAGCATTTAAAAACCAACTTTCTTGAGTAAACAATACTTAATTAAAAGTTAAAAATGAAGTGGTTTGTAATTATGACAAAGTATCTATCATTATATTTTTCTATATTTGATTGAAGTTATATTATCTAATATTCCTTGTTATGATTAATCCCTAATTAACTATTTACTGTAACTATATATATTAATGATTAATATTAGATAATAATATATAATAATATACAAATAATGCTTAATAATATATAACATGCCTTAGTATATAACAATGAAAATAACGTACCGGGTAGCAGTTTATATTTGGGAGCCAGCTCGTCATACCACACATATCCATTTACCATACTGATGACTGCTACTCCTAAGGCCAATGTTCCAACTACCAGGCCTAGAACAAAAGGTCTTTTGAATTCCTTCAAACGATCATAGCGCACCCCTCTATTTCCTGCTGGCAGTCTAGTATCCTTATTCCATCCCAACAAAACAGGGATAATAACTTGAGCTAAAAAGAGAGAAAGAGTAAACTCATTATCAGATACTTTAAAGCAGCAGCAGAATATTACAAGCGGAGAGTTTAAGATGAAAATGTAAAGCCTTTATTCAGTATCACTACAAAATCAAGAGTTTTCTATCTGTTCCAAACAGAAATTTTTACACTTCAAAAATAGAGTATTTCATATATAGAATTCTACCAAACCCAGCATTAATTTATTAGATAATTATAACTTTGATTACTTTTCTCATTTTTTATATAT
Source organism: Ichthyophonus hoferi (assembly GCA_002751075.1). Classification (NCBI taxonomy): domain Eukaryota; class Ichthyosporea; order Ichthyophonida; family Ichthyophonidae; genus Ichthyophonus; species Ichthyophonus hoferi. The sequence continues at coordinate 30,130 of NAOQ01000481.1, forward strand.
AGCCATTTTTAGCAAGAGTAATGTTACATTGCTATACTATACTATTCATGCTCTCATTATTATTATAATTTTTATCGTGATTGTTATCATGGTTACCTTTGTTATTTTATTATACAGTGTTATCAAATATTATATAAATGCCATCTTATATCCCCTAACAGTCCAAGGAGCTTAAATAGCTAAACAGTTTCTTACCTAGAAAGGGTATACTGATTATAAATATACCCCTTAGTAACCAAACATCTTTTTGATCTTTATAGGCGCTACCAAGGGGTCCCACCACCCAAGTGGAGAGTAGAGTTCCTAGATTACTCCACATCCACGACCATGTGACTATATCGGAACTGGTTTCTGGTTTCTATGGAGGAGAAAAAATAAGTGTAATGAAGTAAGTTACATACACTCGGCTTTCGAACCTCTCAGTGATCATTCATACTGTAATTACCACAATCGCACCAAAGCAAATTAAGGCCAATATACTATGCGAATCACTCATATTTTTAAGAACCTTCCTAATTACTTTCACAAAGGAATTTATCAATATCCCTTACCAGTGCCATCTGTTCAGCATAGGTAGCTTCTGTCATGAGATCAATAATACTGATCTCTAAATTTCCCAGGAAAAACATGATTGCAGCAATTGGGGCTATGCTGGGCGTCATGTCGGCAACTGTAGAAAATTATAGAAATAAAAGTAGGGTGATAGGGGTCAATGGGAAGGATCAGGCATGGCATGATATGGTAGATACTTAGCGCCATAATAAATATTGTTAATATAATAAAAATAAATAATGTCTTCTTAGCCGTGCTACCTTGATCATTAAATTTTGATATAATGTTATACTGGAAGTGTGATTATTAAGAAAATGTTGGCATGGTGGCATATATACTATATTATATTGCATTATCCTGTTGAAGACCTAGAAAAAATAGAGGGAAATACTTACAGGACAAGACAAAGAATCCCGTGACGCCAAGGAATACACCAATAGTCACATAAGAACTCTTATGATAGCCAAATATAGGAACGGCGTCGCTTACAATTCCCCAAAAAGGTTTTAAAGACCATGGAACTAGGGCTACCGTGTTAAAAATTTGATAATTGGTGGAAGAAACCCTTAGAAAATCCAGGAAGTAGGGTAGTTGTGCAGCATTTAGAAGTTGAGTGCCAAATCCTAGAAGCCCAAAATACACACTGACCAGATACAGGGAGAAACTATAGCCAAAATTGTCGAATAATCGCTTCAGATATAATCGCGAATCGTGATAAGGATATAATAACCGTCTGTATAGAGAGAGGATAGGAAGTGATTATCAGGGTGTTAATGTCTATATATAGTTCTTTAATTAACTACGTGCTTATGTTATTATATCAATAAGTATATATTTAATTGTAATATGTTATAACATAATTTTACAGTTTATAGTATAATGCAATACAATATAATATGTTACACTTACTGTATCCATGTCGGGTTCTCGGGTCTTAAATAGTACCACTCCGGATGGTTTAACCGCCATTTTTTCATTTTGTCCTGCTGTTCCCTACAATTTTTTAAAACGGTTAGTGCATCTATATTACATAATGATTATTCTATTATGTGCTAAGATTAGCTAAACACTATTGAACTTTTATGCTGTAACTTACGATTTCTACTAGACGTTTATTAGCCAATATCAACTAACTTAATAAAGTATATAATCTGAGTCCAGACTGGTTCTGGATATGCGTATTTGTTCATAAACGTGGTATATATGTATAGGCAGGATGTGTTACTGACCCTGGTTCAAAACCAGCCCTGGAGATTATAATTACATTCTCAATTTCTGTCTAGCAATGATCAAGCAGCTAATATTAAGTATAGCCCGTGTTTTGCATCTCATTCAATAAATTATTACTCTTCAAATGCTACAATTACATCTGTATCAGTAAGTTTAAGACCCTGCCAAGGATTTAAAAAAAATTATATGCAAAGTACATGGGCATAGAAATATGTCAATAATTTCCACTGTATATACGTACATCTCTTTCTCCTTCCCGGATCCGGATGGCGAAACCTGGATTCTCTCAATATCATCGTCAGTCATTGTTGATGTACAGGTCCACAACGAGTCACCAAAAAAAAGGGTTACAATTGAATATACTAAGGCGTGCAATAAATGTCGCCTTTCAGAGTCTAAACTATGGAGGTTTAAAAACTGCAAGGATAGAATATAATAAAAATATCATGGTCGGATCCTTCTGTTGCAGTTTTGCAATTTATATATGCTTTATTTCGTCTAGGTGATTGGTCCGTGTTGAGTTTAACCAATAGGAAAGTTTTGTTTTAGCCATTGCTATTGGTGTCTATTTAGCACTCATGAGAAACTGGTATAAACAAGTTTTAAAATATATTAATATTCCTACGAGTATAGATATACCATGGAATATCTCTTTATTTTAGTAACAGAATGTATATGTATTTATGTTTTAGACTAGTTATCAGCTGTAACATAATTTGTTTTACCATATTTTCATTACTTTTAGTATTGTAAGAAATCTGGTCCAATCTGAGACGTTTCTGGGTAGTAATAATCAGCAGGAGTACGGTTTTTTATGTAAAATCATATCCAAAGACACAAGTATCCCAAGAATTAATGTGCACTTAACTACATAAGAAAAACTCTAAAACTTAACAAATACATAAACGTATTTAGGAACTTATCGTATTTTCGGTAATACAGTTTTGACGCTGATTTAGAAAACCCTTAGTGATGCAATAATAATGGCCCAATGAGAATAGTCTAATAATACAATTGGCAGATCCGATCTCTTACAGATGCGACAATAGGTGGAACACATTGGCCAATAACATTACGAATATAAGTCAGGAGGGTCAAAACAATAAAGGTTCGGGTCACACTAAGAATGGTCATGACATTATTGCATGATACCGGTATGCTATACATTATAGAGCCGAATTGAAATTTCATAACTAAAATATGAAAACACTGAAATACTAATATTCATAAAAAATAAAAAATAAATTTTCTTCTACCGTTTACTCAAATAGTAGTATCTCAGTAGAAATCCTTGAGGGCTTCATTTCTTTATTAAAATAGCTTGAAGCCAACCCAACCTCATAGCTTGAGCATAGCATATGTTCTGACTCAGGGTACCTGTTTGGCTTCCAGTTACTACTGTCCATGCAAACCATACCTAACGATTGATTGGTGAATTGGGCACTGTACAAGCCAATGGCATTTTATCACAAGTGCTTCGAGGATCTAACTGGATTCTTGCGCGCCCAGTTCCTCCCAGTCCGGTCCAAATTGACGGCTATGGTTCAGATTCTTACTTTAGTAAACAAACTTATTTTAATCTTTTATATAAACAAATCATAAATTAACATAATAAAAACTTGTTGACACCTTCCTTTTCAATAAATTGGCTACCGATGGCTGAGGGAATATCCTCGATGAGGCATTGGACGAACTGGAATTAAAAATATTTGAGTTGGAGCATCAACACAGTATAGGTTGTCAAAACCGCTAACACCAAGAAGAATAGACAATTATATCTACCACAATGGAAGAATCAAGTAGAGTGATAGTTAATGCGTCTAGTATCAAAGATAGATATGTCTATATCCTATAGATACCCTACCTAGGGGAAACATAGAAAGTAGCTAGATGGGAAAATTTATTATTGGTGAGTTATCAAGGCAAAGTATATTTCCAAAACAGGAAATACCAAGAAAAGAAAAAAAAAACTACTGCTACAACCTGTCGTAACCTTGGTCAAAGAAGGATTGTTCCTCTGAGCTTGCCGATGCAAGAATTTTGTTTGAGGTGGAGTCAAGATCGAAATTTGGCAAGAATGAAGTCTCGTCCAGCAGGCTGCCGATAGCTGCGGGGGATTCTTCAAAGTAGGTTGAAGGTGTAACTTTTATAGCCTTTCTAATTCTAACGGACTGAGCGCCAGTAATGGGAGTTAGTAAAAATATGCGTTTAGGACAAATATTGTATTTGAAAGAACTTAACGTTTAGATTCTTGACATAAATTATAATAAAACGGATATTTTTAACTAAATATTTGAAAAACATTTATTTGTGTTTATAGTTTTCAGTCCTTGATCCTTGATACCTTGGGTTTGGTTATACAGTTTTAGTCGAAGTGATTGGACTGTAGTTTTTTAATATAGTCCTAGCAACTTAGCTAAGCATTGAACTTTAAGTTCATGTCGTAATATTAACTCCTTTTACTACATGTGTTCGCTTGGTTATGCCTATGCACCAGTATAGGGTTAAACCGTTGTATACGGAGCACCTTTTACTACACTCGAACACTTGATGCTGGAAATAATAAGCGGAGACAGGAGAGTTCCTGTGACCTATACTTGTTTAGAATAACAAGTAATACTGAATTAACAAGCTTTTTAACGTGTTCCTTTGCCTACACGGAGTATAGATATGCTAAGACATATTTTTATGATTAAACAAGTCGGCGACTTGTCTTAGCCAGGATGCCTAAGCAGTGAGTTATCTGGACCCCAAGTATATGATCGGAGTTGGCTTATTATGCCACGGGACCTCTGCCATTGGCTAGTTCAATTTTAATTGATCATCCTGGATTGGCATTTAACACCAATAGATTGTACTAACTATTTTTTCAGACTACATTTGTAATAGTAATTAGCAATAATATTCATCGATTATAGCTATACAAAAAAATAGCTAAATTAAATAAATATCCATATTTTAGCACAACTTAAAACTAAACTGGTTTCCTAATATATATTGTTTATATGCAAAGTAGCATAATAATACAGAGGTCTATGGTGTACCATCTTATCATATATTTTTTACGGCTGCCTAATCTAGTAAGGAATGAAAGGAGTGGCATTATCCTTTTTACCCTCTGAATTGTTGAAGATTTCAGTCAGAAAATACATAAGAAAAATATATTAAACGTATCGTGTAGATCTCTTTCTGTTTACATATACATAATATACGCTGTTTTAGATTGTATTCGTTTATTTGTGATCATTAGCATCTGATCAGTATGACTAATATATTTCCAATATAATATAATTTTGGAACTTTATAAAAATTTCAAACGACAATTATTAAAATTATTAAGAATTTATCCGGTCCACAATTCTTGTAATCCCCCAATTCGGACTGCGTCCTGCGAACCTGAATTGAATAAATGTGAGCCAGTAGATTGGAATCTGATCAATGCATAGTTTATCATCAGTGTTGCTATTAGAGAATGGATACATAAAGTCTATTATTTATTATTAACGGGTGAAACTAACCTGAATCATATAATATACAAAAACATCTAGAGTAAGTTTCTGTACTAGCTATAATATACATATAACCTTTTTGTGACTCGTACCTTGATATTGGGTGATGGACCATTACACTTGAAATGGAACTTGACATATTCCTTATTAAACTACTGTCCAATAGGGTTTGCCGTTGGGGGTGAAGCTTTAAAAGATACTATAGCCAAAACTAAATAAAGTGAGTCAACAAGAGCTATGGTATTGTGGTGTTGATTGTACAACAATTTGCATTAAAATTGTTTTATGTAATTCCCATCATTTTGAAGGTAGTAAAGATAAGAAGCAATCCAAACCGCAGATTATGATTCATCGACATATTGCTTATCGCCACAATAGAAAAGATAAATTTAATAATGTGTTCCTATCATTCATTTGTTGGACGCGAAACAAGCTCGCGTTAAAAGATCTTTTTTTTAACGTGGCGATATTTTCAGTAACGTACTTGTTACTATTCAAACTCTAGCTGTTATTATTGCATTACTAGAACTTAAGGATTGGCATTCTAGATGAATCCAAACCCAATGTATTTCTTAATAAACGGATTACAATAGGAGCATGCAAGTTATTGTTTTCTCAGAAAAAACATCTGCTGCTCTATTTGGTACTTACTAGTTTAGGACTTACGTATCACACCTCCCTGTTGAAAGGTCTCATTAAAAGCCATTAGTCTCTAGAAATTATTTTATGTCACTGGATAATGAAAATTTTCCTTTCATATTATTCATATTAGAAAATTTTCTTCTTCTACAGTTTAACCATATCCTTCAACCATGTTAAGCTATAATGTTATATTTTCGGGGTTTTTTGATGGCGTTAAGATGTGAACTAGCAACGATCTAAGCCTTCTGTGGCCTATTTGACACTATATTTCTGAAGTTGTATAGGGCTTTTGGATCAATAAAATTTCAATTTTTTGAAATCAAACGCAATTCAAAGTATATATAGAATGATCTCAGGGTAGTAAAGGTTCAAGTTCTGAGTTGATTTTTAGTGTTTAGTCTTAAGGGTATATTATATGATAGAATATGCCTAAAAATATCTTACGATATAACTAATTACCAATTATAGTATGAAGTGAGCCATAAAGCAGTTGGTCGGAATAAAACAAACAATTCAGCTCACGGAGAGTCTACTGACGTATATGGAACGTGTGTATCGTTGTAGAGAATTTATACAGTTTCCTACAGGCTAATATGTAAAACGATTTCTGATCTATTACAAACTGGCCAGGTTCCTATAGGATAGCTTATGTAAACATGCTTCTGATTGCTACGACACTGGTCAGGTATTGTTCTAGAAGTTAGATCACGCTGGGCTCACTAGCTAAGATCTGAAGGATAACCCAGTGTCACTAGTTATTAACGCATACCGAAAAGACACGTGCCAAGTGCAATTGTTTTAAAATGGTTTCATATATTTTTTTATATATGGAAAAGGTATTTTTAAGATATATATATATACGCATGAGATGTGTAAGCGTGGTTGTTAACGCCACTATGCTAACACTACAGTATAACAAGCTCTCATTAATCTATTTTAGTATAATGGAAATCACATCAATTATGTATATAGGAAATATGCATTTGCCTGTGCGCCATGCAAGGCCAGAGAAATAAATATAGATCACTATTTCATCAGAACTCTATTGTCTAATTGGTAGCCAACGAGTCGTCAGGACATTGATTGATAATTAGTTAAAGGCAAAGTTAAAGCTTATTCTCATCTCCCCCGATGAAATAATTGCATGATTCATACCTCACTACCATAATATAAGCAGGAGGTGGTGAATATAATTTGTTTAGAAATATATTATTAATCAAAGAATATAATTATAGGTAAAGTGGAAGGTTTAGTGCCATTAAAACAATGATGCAGATATAGATTTGGCATGTTTGAAATAACTATATGGAACACGAATGAATATTGCCAAAAACGATATTTGACGACATGAAGATTTAATCGGATGGTGTCTTATTGGCAGGATAAGTCCATCTGTTTCTTTAATTTTTTTCAAAACACACATTGGTCATAAGTATTATACCAAAATAACAAAAATATATAGGAAACTACACTCCTAAAAAAAGAGTTAGAAATGTAAAATATGTAAAAAAATGTAAAAAATGTAAAAAATGTAAAGACATCATTAATATATATAATAGTTAATTTAAAAATAATAAATGAATATTAAATGAAATATAAATATTTATATAATTACTACCAATACTCAAAAGTAATTGTTCTTAATTCCTTTACATAAAATTGGCATTACTGTAGGATGATTTATAGCCTTAGAGGAATGATATAGAGGCTTTTTATAAATAACATATTTAAATGGATAGTATGTATGGTGATATTTTAAATAATATTTTTTAATAAATGATATTATCAACATAAATTTTAAAATTAGTTAATAAATCTATATGACGTTCTAAAGCCTTGCCTCGCGTGACCCCATTTGACGTCATTATATATTACGTCATTATGACGACAAATTCCTGGCCTAATATTATTTTATTATTATGGTTTTATTATATTATTATAATCATAACGTGTAATTTAGGGTTGGTAGTTAGGCTGCTTGTTATAAGCCAATAAGAATGGCTGACTTTGTTATACACGTTGCTAACGATGAGCAATACCCTCTGGAGATGGCAAGGGCAGGCGACAAGCTGGTAAGGGAATGTATGATGAGAGAGAATGGGGATATAGGATAGGAGGTTATAGTTCTTTTTTACCATTTTAGTTATGTGTATAGAGAGGAGAGTGGGGCAGAAAGTCGATAATTAAAGGATATGTATTGAATGATGTTACTAGTTTAGAGATTATATTGTAGTGTTTGTAAGTATGTGATACGGGTATATATATATTACATGTTATAAGTATGTGTATAGACTTGGGTGTTATATGGTATATATCTTATACGTGTGTACCCTTGTATAGAATCCCAACACCAACCAAACAGGATATTTTATTTTATCTCTTGCTATAGATTGGCTAACATAAAATTTTTATATCCAATAACAGATTGTTGTTGACTTCTTTGCCACCTGGTAGGCGGATATAGATACAGGGCTTGAATAATGGGATTATATATATTCCTAAATATTGATATTATACACACATATAACGCTTTTACATAGTCTATACCATATAGTTATGGATAATATTTAAACATAATAATATATATACAGTTATGTATAGTTGAGATGCATATTTATTATCCTATTATCCTACCATATTAGTGTGCTATTATGCTATTAATTTACTATACTATGGCATTATTATCCTACTATACTATTGTACTAATATACTATTGTGCTATTATACTATTATACTACTATACTTTTATTCTACTATACGATTGTACCATTATATTATTGTGCTATTATATTATTAAACTAATCTCCTACTATACTATTGTGCTATTATACTATTATACTACTATACTACTATTATCCAACTATACCATTATACTATTATTCTACTCTACTATTATACTATTATATTACTATACTATTGTACTATTATCTTACTATTCTACTCTACTATTATCCTATTATCTTATTGGGCTATTATACTATTATCTTACTATTTTATTGACCTATTATACTATGATCCTACTATGCTATTATACTACTATGCTATTATCCTATACTACTGTACTATTATACTCTTAGCCTACTATACTACTATTCTACTCTACTGTTGTACTATATTTACACACAGTTACCATATATGTGTTATATTTTCCTTTGTTCATTTTTGTTGGTTCTCTATAACCCCTTCTTACCACTCATTTTGTCTCACTATTCACAACTAAATAAACTTTATTTGTAGTTTATATAATTATTATCCAATGATATTTCGTATAAGCCTCTAATCATCATGCACTACTAGACCAATATTTGCATTGTACAACAGACTAACATATTTTTATTTTTTATGCTCTACTCTACTATTGGCCTTTATTTACCTTTAAAACCTCATGTCACACCTCATTTTATGTACATCTATTTATATATATTTCCTTTTTAGGTGCGGACCCTGCCAACGTGTGGCTCCTTTTTATAGTGAAATGTCAGTCAAGTATAGGACCAGTGCTGTATTTCTAAAAATAGACGTCGATCAGTGCACAGTATGTATATAGATCTCTCTTCCATGATATGTATGCCTATATACATATATACACATACACATAAACACATATATACGCACATTTGAATTATATTATTTTAAATTGCAGTCTGA
>NAOQ01000481.1:39942-55738 GCA_002751075.1 Ichthyophonus hoferi
TCTCTTCCATGATATGTATGCCTATATACATATATACACATACACATAAACACATATATACGCACATTTGAATTATATTATTTTAAATTGCAGTGGTAGCATGTGATTTGTGGGCGTCCAAGATAAACCCTGGATAAGTTCTAACTCAATCACCTTGTAGATTAGCAATCATGATAAATCTTACTCAATCATATCATAATATTATCTTTTAGCACCTACACTAACCAGTTATCGCATATGTTACTTATAATCCCTCTAACATGATTGGATAATGGTATTGTAGCAAGTAGCAGCAGTCAGTGGAGTGTCTGCAATGCCTACTTTCATGTTTTTTAAGAATAACCAGAAGGTGTGTATCTTAATATGAATGTTTATTACTGCTGTATTGCTGTATTTATATATTGAGCTCCTTTTCCCATTTCCTCTTTTTCTTTTTGTCTCTCTCGGGTATAATATATATGATAGTATTATAGTACGTATGTGGGTATGTATGATTGTATCATATGTGTGATAGTGTATATGGTAGTATGTAGTATTGTATGTATCACAATATAATAGTATGTGTGATAGTATGAATAATCATATATATGATAGTATGATAATATGTGCAATATATATGTGTGTGGTGATATAGATATGGGGTTAAATTAATGAGAAAGGCTTGGATAATTAAAGAAATACCATCTATGTTTGGTTAGCACGTATACTATTATACACTATATTATTATGTACACTATATTACACTAATGTACACTCACACATACCTTTGTACACTTGTAGTTAGGTGAAATGAAAGGAGCCAACACTGCAGCCCTAGAGGACTATATTAAGAGATTTATAGCAGGAAATAATGAGAGTGTGATTGGAGCTGTCCCTGGACATGTAAGGACACATCCAATCGAAGATAACGACTGTTAATTATAGCCAATCACACTGGCGGTTATTAAAAATTATTATTATTATATATATTATATATGTTATTCAGTATACTTGACCCTATCAATTTAAATCGGTTAATTGAAGGCTCTTAATTAATTTTATTCATGTTAAATGCACCAAGAGATGTTGTTATATATATATATGAGAGGAGAGTATAGTATAGTTTAGATTAATATAGGTATAGTAGTATAGTATAGTATAGGATCGTATAGTACAGTATAGTATAGGATCGTATAGTACAGTATAGTATAGGATCGTATATTACAGTATAGTATAGGATAGGATAGTTGTATTACTAACCGACAAACACATTCTTATATAGGACGATCTGGTGTCATTAATTCAAACCAATCAAATGGAGGTTCTTAATGAGAGTGATAACCATACCAGTAGTGCCTTGTTCAATGACGACAGTAGTTATCTGGAGTCGGATTGCGATGAACAGGTAGGTAGGGAATGGGTGATAGTACGTATAAAGTATATAGCATGTTATAAAATATAGTATAGCACAAAATATATAGTGTAGTATAAGTAGATAGTATACTATAAATTGTATTTTATAGTCTAGTATATTATGAAATGTATAGTACAGTATAGTGTATAGTATAGTAAAGGATAGTATAGTTTAGTATGTAATAAATTATATTATAACATAATGTAATGTCTTACACTGTCCAATACCATGCACTCTATATCTCGGCCATAGTCTACTCTTTAATACTAATGATATTTATGTGAACTCTGAACGGAAATAAAAGAATGAAGATATAGTAAAGCATATATTATGTATATTTATTATTTCTTTTATTTTTTTAAAATTTAATTTTTTTAAAATTTTTCTGTTCTGTTCTGTTCTATTATCATCTATTCTATTTGTATAGTATGATGTAAGATATAGATTGATCTTGTAAAGGATAGATTAGTGTTATGATATAACATAACTATATACATACATGTTATAGAGAGGGTGGGAGGAAGGGAAGAGCATGTATATACATAACATCATGCCATGGTTTATTATGATATATCATTTGCCATTGGTGCATCTATTTATATCCATGCCTTCTAATCTATCAAATCATTCTCCTTCAGCTTATCATCAGTATCCCCTTTAGCCAGCCAGTTAAAATCCACTCCATGAGAATTGTGGCACCTAATGATGGTTGGTTTTGTTCGTATATTCCTATTTTTTATTGGTTGGTTTAATAATTGTATGTTACCAATATACCACCTGATTGGTCTAGCCTTTTAATACACGAGGTTAAACGATTCGATTTATGTCATGTGGAGGGGAATGATATGATCGGTTAGGAGATATGAATATAAAGAGATTCTTCAATGATAAATGTTATATAATATTAAACTATGGTTGTGATGTTGTGTATGTGTATCCGCTTTGTCCTTCTCTCTCCTTCTCTCTCTCTTTCTTTCTCTCTATATATATGTTTATAGTGATGTTATTGAATATCCCCAATATATACTTTATAATATCAATATCAATATGTATCTTATATTATACTATACTAATAAAACATATGACAATAGAATAAAATCATATTTTGAAAGATTTCTTTTAAAAAAAACAAATAATAATAGTAATAAATACATATATAAATTGCAATGTTTGTTAACCATTGGCAATTAAGGTGGTACTATCTCCCAATCAAATCGTGACTCTTTACTATTTTTTGCTATGTTGATTGGTGAGTGGCATAGCCTAATGAGAACTTATGCATCAGTGTTTGGTTCTTATATATTAAATTATATTATATTATAATGCACTATACCATATCATACTAAACAAGTCTTTTATATTTATATCCCCTTTCTCACCCAATCTCGTCTTTTCCCTCAGGCACTGCCCCTAAAGATATAAAGATATTTATCAACCAGGCCAACCCTCCTAGCTTCGATGAGGTAGATACATAATATAATATTATATGTATTGTACTATAATATAATATAATGTTTGCAAACAGATATCCATCTGCCAATTATAATCTTCTTTCTTGTCCAATCACAGGCGGAGAGTCTACCCTGCGTCCAATCATTTTGCCTAACTCCCGATGACGTCAAAGGAACTCTCCTTCCTTTCATGTTTGTTCGCTTCCAAAATGTACAGAGTATCACAGTAAGTAGTGTGGGATAAAATAACAGAATATGTTATATTATTATAGTAAGAGTATAGTAGGATATTTAGGTATAATATAATATAACAGGGCATATATGCAGGGCTGGCAAGTTTTACGTTGCAGTAGATGTATTGAAATTATTTAGTTGTTTGTAGTTGAAATTATGAATTTTCGATTAATAATAGATTACTGGTTGATCTCTAGTCCTTTATCACCCTATTGACTCTCTTCCTCTCTAGCTTTTCGTGGGTAGTAACCAGGGATCATGTGATACCACCAAGATCAAATACTTGGAGTTGATTGGATCCCCTACGAGTGGAACCAATATGAATGAGTTTAAACGGGTAAGAATTACTATATATATATATATAGGTACACATAGATACACATACATGTACATGTACATTTACACCTCTCATTTCATTAACTAATTCTCTCTCTCCTCCCACTGGCCCCACTAATTAACTCGTTAACGCCTTCACAGGTTGCTGGTAAAGCTGGTGAGGCCCACGAATAAATTCACACTCTGTCAGTGTGATAATTCACCAATCATTGAGGTCCTTATATATATATACATATATATAATCTGAACTTGTACACCACATTCTATACCACAGATGTAGATATAGGTATAGGTATCATTATTATTATATTGATATTATACTCGGAATGTATGTTGTATATTGCCATATATTCAGGGTTAATTAAGATTTAATATGGCTTTCAGAGCATATGCCACAATGGGGTTCCTTATCCAATCACTATGAACCAGGACCGAATACCCTACACCTATTGGCCAATAGGAGCTATTGTTAGGCCATCAACTAAATAGATTGGTTTATGTAAAAGTTGTGCATATATGGTAAAAGAACCAATTGGTTAGGATGGTGGATCTTGCATGCTATGATATAATTACTATATCAAAATTCATATTTAATATTGATGGCTTGTTTGGCAGAAAGGCTTGTTCACACAGTAATTATAATATAGACCTTCCTTCCTAAAAAGAAATTCACTGCACTAGCAATAGCCAATAATGTATCATTTTAAAAGACTGTTTTAGGTTTTATTGTGTGGCTCTTTTTGTTGCGTTTTTTCCTCAAAGAGGAACGAATCAAAATCGTCCAGAATCTTTTTCTCTTTAATGGCTTGCTGTGTATGAGAATAATAAGTTATAATGTGATATAATTACCCAATAGGATGGTTTAAAGTAAATTAAAATAGGAAGTCTAATTAAGGAAACCAGGGGTAGATAATGACCCAATCTTCATTGGTTTATATATAGTAGTAATTAAGCTATAGTAGGTAATGGCATACAGCTTCAAATTTTAAAATCGGTTCTAGTGCCAAAAGAACCGAAAGGTCGTGTTAGTTAAAAGCATTGGTAAGGTAAGTATTGAAATGAAACGAATATTTGGCCAAATCGTAATAAGATTGGCTTATAATATGGCAGGCTAGAAAAAGGGATAAATGTATATATGTATATCTATACATAAGCATACATATATATACGGCTATATATTACCATGACGCAGGTCCTATAATTTTTAAATATGACGTCACATTCACACTCAGAGGTGGAGGCTTCGCCTTTAAGGAATTTGGTAGTGTACCATTGGTTGAAACACTGCGTTAAAATTTAATTACTATTATTATCCTTATTATACATGCGTGTTAATATAACATACCTACATGTATGCCTAAATAGGACATACCAAATATGTACGTCATAGTCATAGTCAGATAACGGAAATGACTAGGGAGATTAACAAATAATAAAACACTATTTTTATTACTGTTCCTATTATTATTATTATTATTATTATTCACTCTATTCTAATATAAACCTGTCTGACCCACTTAACATACACACATACCTCTTCGTATTCTTGTTTCAACTGGGTACATTTCTCTCCCACACTATTCATAGTGCCGTCACAGTTGCGAGGCAATGGTGTGGGCCTTGCGTGCGTCCGCGTGGCAAATATGTGTACGGGCAGTGTGAGGGCTGATGGGGACAGCAATGTCCCAATACGTTAAAGATGGGAGAGAAAGGAACAAGAAGAAGGGGGTAAGAGAAAAAAAAAAATGCAAATTTGAAGTTTAACTTTATTATAGTCTGGCTATATTACTCTATTTTGGTAGGCATAATAATTAAACAGGTCAGGAATAAATATAAATATGTATGTGTATATTTATTGATATTATATGTTTACATTGTTATGTGGCATAACTTATACCACTACACAATTGGATGATGATACTACAACGAGACATAATTTAAGCGATTTGAACACAAATTATAATTAAATAATTAAATTAAACCATTTTAATAAACTATTATAATTATATAATTAAATTTAAAATTATTTAATTAAAATTATGAACATTTCGGTATTAAAGGTTTGCTAATAAAATTCAAATCATTTCAAATGTTTTTCTTGAATTCCGATTTCGCCGGACAAGTTTCAAACTACATAATATTATATATTATATTATATCATATTATATCTAGTGTATATTAAAAATTAATATTATTTGCCATTCTGCTTATTTTGGAAGACTTGTACTTTACAATATACAATTTTAAAATTAAAAGCTTAACCTATTATGTAGAATCATATATGATATTGATTATATTGCGCAGTATTAAAATACATAATATAAAAGAACGTGGTGTTCCCGCGTAGTTCTAAATCATAGTACCGGTTAGGTACAGTCAACTAAAATTATAAATTATAAATGTACACAACAGTACAAGTCACAATCATTATATCTTGGATCAAATGGGATTTTTCTGAACAATTAATTATTAGAATTAGAATTATGGTATGGAATACGCCACAAATGTAAGGTCAACTGCTCTTTATTCCAGATCTTGGAAGGACGGATAGCTGCCCTTACAGTATGAACTACTTTATAGGTGGATATTAGTGAAGTTGCTATGGGATAGGGTTGTGTAATTGCTTATATACCTAATTAGTAGCCAGTGTGGGATTCAATAAAGTACTACCATTGGAACCGATACTATATTTAAATTCCAACATTAATTGTAATAAAAATATTAAATATATAGTGTAACCAACATGCAATATTGCTTTATGAAAAAAAGTACAATTATATTAAATTAAATTTATTAAAATTAATGATAATAATACAAACAACTTTGCCTATATATCTGATTAAAACACGAAAACCTAATTTACTACAGCATGTAATTAATACCTCTACTATGATTATTACAATTATTATTACTACTATCATTACTACTATCATTATTGCCATTATCACTACTATCATTATCAGTACCGCTTTCACTGTTATTATACTGTGGTGGGAGACTAACCTGAAAGGACAGGCTTCAAAAAAAACTATGATTTATTTTATGATATCTTTTTGTCTCAACACAAACCTAACCATGTGCCGATTAAAATGTATTAAATTTTGTTGCAAGACCGTCAACATCCCAGGAGTAGTTATTATACGCACTACAAATTGTAAATTAAAACGTTTAAAGCGTATCCGAGTCCAGAATGATTTTGGGTACTGTAAGCTGAACCCAAAAGGGCTTGATCTTGTCCTTTACCTGGTGATAACTGCCTAAATCAACTAGCAAGAGATGAGGACATGGTACGTCAAACAGAATTCAGAGCAACAGATACTGGTTTTATTTTTAATATTTTATTTCTAGTAGAATTTCGTTATTAAAAAAGATTGTAGTTAAGTATCTATATTGATTATTCATACTGGAAATGTGGTATATAAAAAAACTGCTACGTTATAAATCCCTAGACAAACAAGCATTAGTTATCGTTAAAGGTTATTTGTTGTAAGTATCTATGTACCAACACAGTGCGATACTAACAAACAAATAATTATCTTAAGTTATTATTTTCTATTATATATTATAACCCAATGCGGGTTATATTTGTAGTATATCTACAATTTACATTCCCGTTGATACTGGTTTCCTGTTTCCCTTTATCCCCATCCATTTTTATCATAACTGCGTGGCTTACTTCCAGGTTAAAGATTCGCAACAATAAATTGATTAAATCCTAGATATATATTTATGTATAATTTTTGTTTATAGATGACTTTATTTTTTAAGTTTTGAATTAAGTATATGTACATACTTAACTTACCAAATACTTTATTATAGATAAATATATATAATGTGCATTTTTTTGCAACATGTGAGTCTCTGTATTGGGTACTTTGATTTAGCATCAATTGGATATACTCTATTGGTGAATGCCACACCAGTACCATACATACAGTCATGAAGTACATGCACATTGGTAAGATTAAATTGAATTGTAAGAAGTTGTGATTGCACCAATCAATTTACCAGGGTAAGACCTTATGTCTACTGTTGGTGCTAAATATTATAACCAGGCAAGGATAGGCGAACCAGAACCAGGTGACCTTTAAGATCTACCCAGTCCTTCATATCTTGGTAAGGGATAAAACATTAACTCCCTGTTGATGCAAGTTTTGATAATATTGAGAAATAGCTCTGTCATGTATATATCTCTTGATTTAATCAATCGCTTTCCAAAGCAGTTAAAAAGATGAAGGCGACACAGGTCAGGGTTGGCTCTATTAATCCGAGTGTGTATTTGATATTGAAGTAGAAGCATACAAATGCTACTGTATCTCTGATGTGTATATTCAATTCTATTTGAGAAGAGATAGTGTTTTCATCACTTATTGCCCCCAAAAGACTTAGAAATGCATATAGCAGGACTTAGAACATTAGCTATTAAGATATTGACAAGATTCAAGTGAAAATTGTTTGCTATTAAAATTTAATCCAGCACTTATACTGATTATTTGAGCATTTCTAGAGCGTCTATTTAAAACGATTTAAACGGTACTTATTCCTTCAAGTAAAACAACACAAGGAATACAACTAAGTATTGTGCTTAGCAATCGCAGTAATTTCAAGTGTAAAGGGTTTTTTCTACCGGCCTTTTGTACTCAGAACCTAGTATACTATTTTGAATACTTGATAACGCCATCAATTAAACATTAAAAATTGAAGCCTATTTTTGCTATGCTGCGTTGAATATCATAATGGACATACCGAATTAAATATTAAACTCTCCATCTTGTAGAGTACAATATTGATTATTTTAATAAACACTCTAACATTAAATAATGATTGAAAGGCTTTAAAATCTTTATTGTTTAAACATGTGAATCACAGCTCCATGTCAAAGCTACTATCTGTCGATTTTCATATATAGAAATCTTCTATCTTCCTCTTTCTAGATTGATTCCATATTTCCTATAGCAATCTGTGGTAGTACTAGTGATTTGACCACAGGATTCAGGGTCTCCATTTGTGTCTTCAATAGTTATCGATAATTGTTTGGTGTTGATGATAGCTGCTTGATCGGGTCTGTCTTGAATAGTTAACTGTTGACCTAAAGGCTCAAACCCCAATTCTCTAAGAGCAACGATTAAAATTTAACAATCCTCCATCTCGTAGCAAGAACCCACAACAGGTGCTATACCAATTCTATTATTTACCCTGTTGAAATGAACCCATTTATCACGCAAAAACACATCACCTAAGGTGGTTTGTCCTCCTCCATCTTCTAATTGCAAACCGTAAACAGTCTGACCTTTTTCATTAACATGTGTTTGCCTAAAGTATTGATAAGCTTCAACCTTAACAGTAAGATTTCCATCGAAAGTGAACTCCAGGGGTGGCAGCAGTGGTAAGGAATCTTCATCCAATACAATTTCCGTTGGAAGTAGGAATTTGAAGCCGTCATTCTTAGGATCGATCTGGCATCCTGGTTTATCATTCTTATGAAGTACTTCGCAAATAACATCGGAGAATGATCGGATCCAAACATGAGGCAAGAGCAGCAACATGGTACCGCTGTCCACCAGTGCTAAATATTCCGCTGTAAATTAAATTAGAATATTTATTAGAATATGCATTGCACACAAACTTACATTAATATTTATTCAAACAATTAAAAATGCCTAAAACTATTAGAAGCCCCTTTTAAAAAAATTAAAACGTCACAAAATAGTACATTAAACCATAGAAAAGCAGATATTCAAAGCATTTACCTACTGGAGCAGTTATTAGTTTACCATTAACAACATTTTTGTCCATTATAAGGTTGTAGCCATAATAAACGCCATACGGTTCCGGACGGACGGTACTTTAAACTATATCAGGCAGAGCACCTCCACCCAAAATCAGTCTTCCTCCATTCTCAATACTCCAGCTATGATTCTTATCAAAGCACATGGCAAACTCATTAGTTATTTGAGCAGCATTTGCCATTGTATCGGTAAGGCCGGTACCAAAATACCATTTGGAGTTAATCACTGAATTAGCGCTATATCCTATACCCAAAATTCCAGCATTCTGTCCTTGCCACATAACCTGAAACTGCTCGGTAATTATTCCGAAATACTGATTATGGGCTTTTACTCCGGCAATCAATACATCAATACTGTATGTATCAAAGACAAGACGTGTTCCATCTCCGTAGCAGATGTTTTGGCTTCCAGGGAAAAGGTAAGGATAGTCAAGTTTGCGATTATAAAAACCTTTGGACAGATTACATTTACCAGCCTCATACTGACCCTTGTGAAACTCCTTATCGCAGCCCAGAGTCTCTGAATTCTCTTCGTAGGTAATACAATCACTGCCTACTAATAATATATCGGCTGAGCCCGTGTCAATCGCAAGGTGCATTTCCTGATTCCCTATCGTGACCTGTATTATATTGAGAGTGCTTTTACAATTAGGGTTGCAGCATTTTAAGCCAACATAATACTGCATTACTGCATGACACCAACATGCTGGAACTTTCAATATCAGGCATGTCTGTATATTACTGTTTATAATGGCGTATGCAATAACAGATAATTACCTTGACTGCGTATAGAGAGCCTTCCTCGAGTAGCTGCTCAGACTTGCCTTTTATGACATTTCTCCTGACGAGAGGCATGTCAAATCTAGCTTGACTCAAGCCCAAGAGGCAAGAAAGCAAAACATATGCATACTTCATTTTTGCGTCGATGATAGTAGAAATGTTAATGTACATGCACTATCTTATATACCAGTAAAAACAATAGACGGAACTTCCCTAAGAACAGAGATTTAGATTGGTAAAAGGGCCATAGATACACATGTGTATTGTAATTGGCTTACGAATGTTGTGGAGGCATTACACTTTATATAGATCATAGGGCATTTACCGCCCAGACGGTACAGGTGCAGGGCATTGGAGCCCAGAGGCTGGTAGGTCGTTGGCTGTTAATTGGGGAAATTTGCTTCATATTGTCTTGTATTTGGTACATATTGGTTTATGTTTGGTGCAGCATATTTAATATTTTATGTATGGCTGTACGCATACCTTTGTGGATATATAAGTAAGTACCTGGCAAAATGCAATTGATAGATATCCTACCAGCCATAGTCGAACGGCAGTTAAACGTATTCTACAGGGTGGATGCAGTGACAATATCCAATACAATGTGGGCTCTGGCCACTATGTCCAATGCCCACGACCAATACTTCCAGGCCTCTGCCCACCATATTAGGAAAAGGGTAAAGGAGTGCAAGCCCCAGGAGGTGGCCAATATGGCCTAGTATATATACCCTATATTTTAATAATATAAAAATATTTTCTGTTGTAAATAACTTTCGCATGCTGAGTACGAACAAATAGGACAACAACGTGGAGAAAGAGTATTCACACTCCAGATTAAATTATATTCTTTGGCTTTCATAGTGCAATCTCAATTTCAAATATGGACCAGCGATGCCAAAACAATAATATTTAAGTAGGTTTATAACTAAATATACCTATAGAACAATAGAAACAATATTTTATTCCTCCTTTTCTTTTGCGATCTCGATTTTCAGTCTGAACCAGCAATGCCAAAGCAATAATTTTTGTCAACATATATTACTAATAAGTTGAAGACGCAAATAACCACAGAAGACTGTTAATTAAAACAAACCGTATTTTATTTATTCTTCTGTGCAGTTTCCACTTATACTCCCTTATTTTTTGCACTTCTCGGTTAAGACGAATCAGATAATTTGGCCCAAAGGATATTGCACCAAGATTTGACGACTCAAATCTTATTGCCCAACTTGGGTAGCATTTTGCAATATGAATCCAGCTCATTAGTAATATCATTATGAGATAAACGGCCCAATAATATCATTTCAAAAAAATTAAGTAGGTTTATAAATAAATTTACCCGTGACCCCGGAACAATAGAAAAAATATTTATTCTTCTTTTTCTCTTTCTGATTTAATAAATTTTAAACAAGGAAACCTTTCATTGAGGTGATATCCAAAGTAATGGTAAACGTCTACTGGGATATTCATTTAATGGGACCACATAAGTAATGAGTAAAAATGCTCGGTCAGAATAAAGAAAAAACGTTATATATTATTATGTTGTATTGTATTAATTATTAATTATTCTGATACGTGGAGTGCTTTAGAAGAATTTGGCATAGTAATCTTTTAAAAAAATGTAAATGACGACTATTCCCAATGAGATAGATAGGTTAACTTCCAAGGGGATAGAATCATTCGCCAGATAATTGGCTGACATTAGCCTAATCGAACATTCTAAATGGGTAGGTAACCACTTTTTTGAGACCAAAATTGTCAAAATTGGCAAAATTGGCCAGGCTTCCCTCCCCCCCATACATTCCGCCAACAAGATAGCAAAACTAGAGTCAAGATTTGATGAGAAACAAGTATAAAGGAAAACAAAAATCCATAATAAAGGCCCCCGTCGCAGACATCTGTGACACCCCTGGGAGGTGGGGAAAAATACCAACAAAATAAAAAAACTACTAACTAGACATACAGATTAAATAATTCAATAGAGCGAAGCCATGAATTCCACATCATCATGAATCAGAATTCTAATAACATCTTATATATACGACCTAATTATTACTACAGAGTTAATGATCTTGTAACAAATACCAGTCCAAGATGATTAATCAAAACTGAAACAGCCAATAGAAGCGATCCTAAAACCATGTATATTAAGCATAAGCCATTTCAGATCATTTGTTTGGGGTTCTATTTGGGATAAGGTTCGTTGACTTTACAATAATAAAAATGTATTTTAGTATATCTGTATTCCATGTATGTACATGGACACGTCAAAATACCTCTTAATTCGGAATCTCCTCTTCCTCTAAACCAGTATAGGCCACAGAAACAGTCTTGTCCCTACTTATTATTTCCAACAAAAAAGCAAAGGTATAAGTAATGTCAAAATTTGCATTGGTGTGTGGAGACTCTGCTTGAGAATCAAAGTATACCTGCTGATTATTATCCTATGAATATTCATTTGAATCATCTTCACTGGTCTCCTGACTAGTGGATTTGTCGTTTTCTGTAAAGAACCACAAGCTTTTTTCTGATTAGGGATCCTTTTTTTAGCGTTAGTAAAGTGACACTGAATGAACATCACTAATAAAACTAGTTCATTAGTTGAATCTCAAAACAATTTTACTACACAAGACCCTTTACGAGAAGTCTTGTTTATTGTGTTTTGTTCTGCGTATGGGTTACCAAATTTCTCAACAACTACCTCTAAGTCCAATAATATAATTAACTGTTTATTTCTAATAGTGAGCTAAGTAGCAATAAAATATAAAGCAAAAATACATTATTTATCTTTATATCAAGAATGGTTTGTTGTTGTAATTGGTTATATGTGTTTACATAGTAAGATATCAGTTTAATTTAAGAAAAATCAAGTCTAGTAAATAATATTTCTATCTCCAGTAAAATATATAGTTATTCCGGGTAACTACTCTAAAATACAATCACTATAAAGATACTAAGACCGAAATTATAATCATCAAACAGAACTCTTGGTTCTTTAAAGTTTCCAAGATGACCAAAGCTAGCATCCTGCAATTGCTTTTATACTGGATTGAATTATTTTTTGAAATCGAGATTGACTCATTAACTCTCGCTGGAACCAAATATACTGAAGTTTCTTTTAATTTAGACCAGTAATATTATCGATACCGTAATCCTATGGAACATGTAAAAAACTAAAGGTTGGTGTGATTCGAGAATTAGACATGTGGCCATAATGTAATCATGATTTGCAATAGTACTATTATTTACAATGTTCTAATATATAATAAATATTTTAATATATTAACCAGGCGAATAATATTTACTTCTTGCTAAGAACCCTGGCAAAATATTTTCTTTGACAACCAATTCAATTAAATGAGAAATATTTAGCCTATTTGTAGTCCATCTTGGAACCTTTAATCGCAGGTCAGGTAACTTGGCTTAATTCGTGGAATAACGTACAATGGGTCTGTCCTATGGTTGAGGTTTAATACTGATGGACGAGTAAATCTATAATATGTGTGCATTTTAAATAGATTTACATGTTGAATAAGAGGTGAAAAATACACTCTTCGACTTTTTCCTTAAAAAAGTGTCTCTATGCGAGCTGATTGTCACTCGAATTCAGAAAGATGAATGTTTTCCTTTTTTTTTTACCTTTGATTGCTACGGATCCTGACTTGTTAACCATAGTCACAGCTAATTTACATTTGAAGGTAACAATCATTTTAAGAAGTGTCTCTTGTTCTTGACTTAAGGACACCTAACTATCTAACTAAACCTACATCAAGTATTTTTTTAAAAAAGTTTTTTCATGTATATTATAAACCGAATCCTGACTAAGCCATGATATACAATCGTTTTAACTGTCTCCTGTTGTATGTGTGCTTTTTAAATGTAATTTAACGGGCTAATTGTATATCTACACTGCTTTATGGTATTATTTGTTACTTGGTTGACTCGTAAGCACTCGTACTTCTATTTTCATGGTCGTTAGATATGGTAAAATGGCCCGTAAGCGTGGCATAATGTGATGCATCTCCTGAGATCGTTAAATGGTCTGGCACAATTAAAGGCATGAGCCGTAATTGTTCAACCCAAGTGAAAGGATTATGATTGATGCTCTTTATTGTGTATACTCATATCACTCTGAGGCTGAAACTAGATGTAGCAATGCATATCCTTAATATTTAATTATAAAAGTAAAATATTATTTATTTATTTACAGATGAAGGAGTAATATACTGCATCAATACCTTAAGTTAGTACTAAAATAGTAAAAAGAAATGGTGCTGTTTCTCCAAAAAAAATACTACCAATTTGGAGTGTGAATAGAAAGCATTTGTCGTACTCCGCCCCGAGTTGAAAGTACTAAAATATGAATCTGCTCTTAGGTTTGAATCTAAGCCCTGCTAATCCAATCCGATGGGCCTCCATACGATTGCGATCGCCTTCGTCCTAGTTAAACAACATTAGCACGCATATATAGTATATATAATATATAATATTACATATTATTTTATACTTACAAGTCATGCTTGGTGCAGGTAAAGACTTGATCCCATGACTTTTATAATATTTTTTCTCTAGTAAAAATATATGGAAACGTAATTTTTTAATTGAAGGCAAAAACCCTTGGCAATAGTCAGGACTGCATATTGTTTAATTTATTATCAATGACTTAGGGCAGGTTTAGTAATAATGTATACACATATGGCTTGACCAAATGTATATTTAATTATTTTTATGCTTATAAAATTTTAAATACAAAATAAATAGAGGAATTGTCAAGACAACTGAATTTAAACACAACAACAGTAGTATCTGCAGATCAAATACCCCAAATCTGATATGGAGTATGTAATAAAAAATATCGCAAAACTTATGAATTGATTTTCCTTTAGATAAATAAATAAATAAACAAATAAATAAAAGATATATGCTTAAGTTTTCACAAAACAAGTTATAACTTGTACGTGAAACTTTGATAAACTAATGGTCGCAGCTGAGTAAAAGAGAACTAAATACCCATGTTTAGAAGTCAGATATCAGAAAGATATTTGGAGTTGTTTAATAAATAAGATATGTCAATTAATTAATTAAGTACCAATTATTATAAAATTATATTTTATAGTAATTGATAGAAAAATAAACCTATGTTTTTGATAAATTGTACTACTGTTTAACATCTTATATTCGATCATAGATCTCACATATTTTTCTATTAGTGAGTTGAGATCGAGGCAGGATAAAAAAAACGTTACAATAGCCAATTGATATCACCCATTGGAGAATATATTGAGGTCCAATTGCAAATGGGTAGAATTATTGATAGCTTCAGGGAACCATGGTACTATTTTTAATATGGTAGTGATCTAACTGGAATGGAAAACAAATCTATCCACAATAGTGCAAAATGAGTCTTATGTTATTGTTATTAAGGACGGCTATTTAGCCGGTAGGTAACAAAGAAGCTATGCATTTAATATCTGTATATGTTACGTAAGTTAGTCTACTATATAGTGTAACACTATAGGATTAACCTAGCAATATAATATAATTCCTTTATTAATAAGGGTGTATTATATTGTGTTGTAGTAGTGCCTGGAGGGAAGTATTTGGATTTATAGGTCGAAACAAACCAAGGCGCCTGTTTCTTCAATTCTTTTTGAAAGGACATTTTCCGTTTGTGTCGAATAGTGATCTATTTTTCATGCAAGCTATTCCTGTGTGTTTTGAGCGAATTTTTGTGTTTGTTTATTTTGAGTACATTTTGTTTACATGCATGGACGAGTGTTTGTGGGTTGTGTGTGGTATTGTGGTCATGTTTGT
>NAOQ01000482.1:14451-29286 GCA_002751075.1 Ichthyophonus hoferi
ATATCTAATTTATTAAACTGCATGTACAATATATATATATATAGTACACTGTGAATATATAAGCGTACCTGCTGTAGGACGGATTGAAGAAAGATAACTCCTGAGAGGACATCCAATTCAAATACATCCAGATAATCTTGCACACACTGCAATAGCATGGGACGGATTGGGATAGGATATAGTTGAGTATAGTATGACATGATATGATATAGTATAATATGATATGATATGGTGTAATATGATATTGTATGATATAGTATGACATGATATAATACAATATAATATAGTAAAATATAGTAAAATATAGTAAAATATGGTATAATATAATATACTATAATATAATGTAATAGTATGCATGTATATTTGACAGAATGCATGTGTGATTGCATGGTAATATGATAGTACAATAGTATGTATATATAAAAACAACAGCAATAACTACCTGGAAAGTAGGAATAACATAATGAGAAACCAAGTTTTTCCCTGGTAATAATGGTGGGAGATCTGTGATATAAACCTAATGAGATATAAGCTAGACATACTATATCTAGCTAGCATCATTTATTGGTTATTATATTTTAAAGCTAGAAAGTTATTGGAGGTATTAACGGGGGGGAAATATTATTTTATAATAAATATAATAATAATATCCTATGCATATAAGAAATACATGAAATGTAAATATATGTGTATATAGTATATGTGTCTATAGTAAATTTGTATAAGGTATGTGCGCTTGAATCTTATATATCACTTAATATATGCGTTACTTAAATTGTATTAACTATACCATACATATTATACTCTATTATATTATATTGCATTACATTCTATTATGTTGTATATAATAATATAGTACTTTATTTACTCTACATTATTCTATACTTTATTTTATTATATTATTATCATATTATATCCTATACAATATGCTATATGATATTATAGTGTATATAATATAATAATTTACTATAAATTACACTATATTGTACTACATTATATGGTCTACAATAAAACACTTTTCATGGCAATAAAATATATATTATTATATATAAGTTATTATATTATTGTACTGTATTTAATATAATGCTATACTCTACATCACACTATACTATACTATACTATATGACCTTGCATTACAATATCATATATATATATTATTAGAATCATATTATATAACATCACCCCCTCTATATCCTTCCCCTATCGTTTCCCTACCTGTATAATAAAAGTGTATATAGGCTAGATGTTATCATAATTTATTTACTCGACATTACACTATACTATAATATATTGTGTTCCATTACAATACAACACCTTGCATTACAAGTCTTACAATATAATATATATTATTAATCAAATTATATAACTTCTTCCTTTCTCCATCCCTCACCCCCTCTAAATCTCCCACTCCTTCTCTATCCATCACCTCACCACCCCCTATATATTCACCCCTTCCCTACCCAACCCTCTACCTACCTGTAGAACATTTGCCACATAGCACACTACGACAAGGTATGTCTTGTCTCAGATAGTGCTCTCGGAATATCTGTACTACCTGTCCCTTACGGTTCTTACGACTAAAAACTCTGTCTGTTTTTTGCAACATATTTATATTTATTTCATATAGCAGCTAGGGCTGTGTAATATTATTATATTATTGGTCATGTATAGTGATAATGTTATAATGTGATAATTTAATGTAATAAAGAGTAAGATGTATATAGAAATAATGAATACGTAGGAATGTACTGTATCCTTGCTGTGAGTACTTCTTCCGTTCACCCCCTCTCTATATACCCAAGTATCTTTCCCACCTATCTTTATTATTCTCTTGTTTCATATCATTCCATCATGCCTTAATCACATTCCATTCATTATAGTCAATGACCAATAGAATAAGCCCTTAGTTCCATCCCAGGCAAAGACCACATTCTATTAGATAACATATACTATAATTTTGTTTTCCTACTTTTATTGATGCTTAATAAACGAATGAAATAGCTGGATCGTGTTATTATTTCTTAACTGACACTATATAAGGCAATGGAGTAAAAGATAGAAAATTAGTCTAATAAATAAAATGATCGGATTATTTTTTGTTCTGTTGCAGATATGGAAATATGCACTCAAGTATTGTTATACAATTTTAATCAATAACGCATTTTAGACAAAGGAAAAACAAAAGGATGGTTTCAAAGGAAAATAGAGAAATTGCATTGTTAAATGGAAAACAGATCGTCCAAAATACTAGTTTACAAGTCATTTTCGATTTCGATTGGTGTTTTTATTGTTTCTATATTATGTATGTCTTGAACGAAGTTGAAGTCAACCAGTCAGATAGTCTATTAGAAGGTCACCTAGTTGAATCTGATGTAGGTCTTCTTGCAGAAAACAGTGTTATAATCTATTGCCCACAAAAATATGTCCATCATTCATAGCTATTATTTACACAGGCATATTACCAGGTAAAAAGTTGAAAACCTTCACTTAACATACATAGACTTTGAGCTCCTCTCTACTTGATAATACTAGTACAGTATACCATAAATTCGTATAATCTAATACCCAAATGAATGTACAAGTGTGGGTTATTGAGCAGAAATTGAATATATACTGTGTGCATAAAAAATACAAGTGGCAATTAAATTTTTACAAAATAATATAAGGTGTGCCTTCAAAACACGCTGTATGCTTGGCATAAGACTGGAGTATTTTGTAAAGGTTAAGAGGTTAAATAATATATCATGTCCATTTTAAAGGTGTTTTGAAATTATTCCAAATGTAGCCCTTTTAGTATTATTTTAAAAACTCAAAGTACAGTACTTTTATTTAAATGTATTTTAAAATTAAAGGTGTAAAATTACCAGTCAAGGAAAAACATGGCCATGTATCTGCAACATATCTCGTTATTATATTATATTCCATAATATATATACCTCAACCCCATTTGCTACCATCTCCTTCTCTAACTTTCCTTTTTTTTTTTTTTCAAAAAAGCGTTAGCACAATAACAAATACATAGTACATATACATTAGTGTTGCGTTATTAATATAATGGATATAAAAATGAAAACTATGTGAAAAGTAAGTATTCTCTGATATTTATAAACCAAGAAAGATGTGGTTTTCCATTTATGTTGAACAATTCATTTATGTTGGGACTCGTATTTACGATCCAAGTTCAGCTTGAGTTTATGATGCATTGAATTAAGTAAATATTTGAAAAATTACACATTATCTATTTTATACTATTTACATGTCTATTTAGTTTATATTATTTCGTGATCATTCTTACTTCCCGATTACCGCATCACGAGTAGGGCCGGCAGACCTGCAGTCAGAAAACCATCCTAAGCAATATATTATATATTATATATTATTATATTACACTGACGGACTTCTGGCTAATGCAAAAAAAAATGTGGGCCTGGCTTCGCGTTCATGTTTTCCAAAAAAAGTACACAAGGAGCATCCATATGGCAAGGACGAAAATAAAATTAATTCCATCGCCGTTGATGTATCAGCTGGCGGTATATTGCGGTTATTTTAACGTTATTGAAAAGAAATAAGGGTTAGGACGGTAGGTGTTTTCTCTCTCAAAGCCTGGTGTACTTCTTCCACACACTCTGGTTTACGACCATTTACCTGGCTAACAATATCTCCAATCTTCAACCCAGCCTTCCCTGCCACACCATTGCGCCAAACGTAGGCGACCATGATATCACCTCTGCGATCCTGAGTTTTCTGAAGTTCCAGACCTGTGTTTCTGTTTTCTGCCACATCTAGGACAACCACTTTATCATACATTTGTGGTTCGTTGATGTTGATGTTATTCATAAGTCCATAAGGGACATGTTCTATAGGTGGCGTGGCACGAATGCCCATAGTCTCCCAAGGTCCTGAAAATAACTGCATGCCTATAGTTGCTTAACGGTGATAAAGGTAGTTAAAAGTAGTTTGAAAAGTTAAAAAGTAAACAAAAAATGAAGAATGGTTCTGACACGCGCTCTCAGTGTCTACGATCTGTTTACATAGTGAAACTGGATCCTACCCGATACTTATCTCTGTAAACGTATTTTCTGACTGGGGTTAATTCTTTACATCACGTGAACCAACCGTGCCAAAATTACCAACCCAATAATATTACTGTTGGAAACTTGGTAGTTGTGAAATTGTATTTATAGGGGGCTTATTAAATGCAATACTTAGCTTTGTTGTTTAAATAATAGTAAACATTCTATATTTGAATAAAAATAAGATTACAAATATTTTTATTACATATATTTATTTTAATAATATAATATTATTTCCCGTCAAATTTATAGCTACGATTAATCTTAGACACCTTTAATTGTGAAATTGGGCTTATATGGGGTTTATTAATTACAAATGCTTATCTTTGCAACATAGTAAACACCAAATACCTATATTTGAATTAGAATAAAAGAAAATAAGACTATAATTATATTTTTATAGTACAGATTTATTTTTTAATAATGCAGGGTTTATTATATTTTTCAGCTAGGTGTAATCATACGGCTTGGTGTCAAAAGACAAAGATATGTAAGTGCTATTGTATGTTGATAAATGTAGTTTATTTGGATGCTTTACATGAGTATCTATTTTAATACGTAAAATAATGAGAAGGGTATTGATAGCAATATCAGTAAATATCAGTATATATATATATATATATTTAGTGCATATGTAGATATTCTTTTCTGTGAAATATATGTGGGCCAATTACATATATTATAACAGCCTACTATTTACTTGGCAATAACTATGCCCATGTGCCCAATATATTTTAAAGGGTTTAGGGGGTTCCATATAATATATGATTTTTGTTTATAAAATAGTTTTCGCTTATGCATAAGCGTTCGAGAATTTTATCGAATATGTAGGGTATATTGTGGTTGTGGGTACTTATTATTGGATAATCGTTTAAAATTATTATCAATGTGTTTCTATTGCTTACTTATTTTTTTGTGCCAATCACATAGGATTGGCGAATAAGAATACGAGAATATGTGGTAATTTTACCCGAATGATATGATCACCTTAGAGCGAGCTTGGAGGCAAACCATATTCATCTTTAGTTGAGGTCACATCACATGGCTCAGGAATGGCGGTGTAAACACCTTATGTTATGTGGTATGTAGATTAATACTCTGTCTAACATTTATTGGTTATTGCTCGGTTGCGGTTATAAGTACCTAAGTGATTTTAGATCTATATCCTATTAGTCATCCTTTGGTAACCAATTATCATGTACTCTTTGTTTTCATACGATAGCGTAAAGATTGGTCTGCTAAATTGGAATGATATTCTTTAATATTATTGGTTAATAAGATGTAGGTTCGAAGTGGATGCAGTAATAGATTTATTATGATTGCTTGATTCCAATGAACAATATCACTCAGCAATCCTGGGTCTTCTTGCACTTATTTCAAATAGATTTTAAGGAATTGAGAATAAATTTTATTTGACTTATTTGGCTCGCATAAATAGTTTCATGAGATTGACACCGTTATTTTCATTGGTTAACTACATTTATTGCTTCCTAATTGGTTTTTTACGATTGGTGCCGACATGAATCGTCGAAACAATATGAAGGTCTGAATTCAATCTCTTGTACATAAGATTATTATGACAACGAGATTAATGCATTCATTATTCAAGGCCATAGTGATTCAAATATGGTTTAGATCAAGCTTTGATGTAATTTGATCATTAACGATCTAAGATATTTGAATCCGATCACTATTAATCTCATGCTTACTCCATGTAGTCAGAACACCCCTTAATTCAGTGTACCCCAATTAAAATTGTTATATATTGTTTGTTCTAAATATGTGATGAGATTAGTTGAATACTGTATAACATATGTTGTAACTAACAGTCCCTACTGGACGTTAGTTAAACAATATTAACAATAATATAGTAGATAGGTTAGGCCCAGACTGGTTCTGAACAGACGTTTTCAGTTCAAAAGGTGATGTGACATCGTTAACTGCAAATGGAACGTAGATCGACCGAAGTTCTGGTAACAAGGGGATCATGAAATAATTAATCCAATATTATGTTTGAATAACGTTCTTAACCAGGTAAATGGATTTGTCAATACATCGAATTGGCATTTACATTAAATAGGGACACAGTAATATTATATCATCGAGACAAGATCAGATAATTATAGAGGCCTCCGTGGTCTTTTGTAAATTGTATTAGTCAATAAAGATCTTTACGATCGGTCCCCATTTGTACATTTACGCTGATGAACACAGTTACAATTGACACCCGCGCAATAAACGAATGTTGTAAAAAGAATAAATGGAACGCAATAGCTAATTAATAAAAAGCCCGGCACATCCGAACGTATATGGAGGATCCCGTATTCCTCGTGAACGATATAATACCCATACGTGCACGAATGCATTCATAACACAAAGCTATGATTCATTTATTATTTTTAACAATACCATAATATATATAACACCCAATTTGCTTCCCCAAAGCCTGTGGACAATCACACATTACCACATATTTATAAAATTTGCTTAATTAACTGTTTCTAAAATGCACCAAAATCTAACACTTGTATTGAACTGATGCTCTACTATGCTCTGAAATTTAACATGCTTGTATTGAGCCAATGCTCAATTGAACTACTTTGATAAACTTGTACATCTCGTTTATGAATAAAACCGCTTGCCCAGAACCAGTATGGGCTTAGCTTATATAGTCTATGCCGGAAACATTCGTGGCAATCTTAATCAGCACATACCACTTTCGTCCCATACCACAATCCATGGTACGAATCTGTTGCAAGACCATTCAACTTCAAATAAAAACATAGATCGACTGAAGTCCTGGTTACAAGCGGATTATAAACTGATTGGTCTAAGAATAAAAAGAATTGAAATAACCAGCAATAAACACTGTTCTAAACATGATATATGATTAGAAAAGCACCCAAACTTTGAACAGGATTATAGACTCAGCACGCTTCCATTTCTTCTTTTTGATGTAGGTTTGGGTGTTCTTGATGTTGGTCATGTAGGCTGTCACTTATGGGCAAATGATGATGCTGCTCCACTGGCAGTACGCCAATTTATTTATCAGGGAAACTGGTAGATCTTGTAGAAATTTTGCTGGCATATGAAGGTGGCGCTTGCTATAACCTTTTCTCCCAGTCAACAACTGGGTACTTCTGGGCATGGTCATGTGGATGGTATGTATTGGTTGCAGAAGGGAGGTCATCCTTTAAGTCATGCTGGGTAATGTTTTCATACGAGATGGTGAACGTGTAAGGAACCAGAGATTTCCGCTTGGCTAAGAAGCCGTTTTTGGGATATGGAAAATTGCACCCGAGTGCGGTTCGAGACTTCATTGAGGACTATGTCACCAACTGAGTCTTGAGACCATTTTTCCATACGAGACTCCTTTTAGGTTGTCTCGTTTATTGTCTTATTGGGTTCTGAATATGGAGATTTACTCATATTTTTCTTCTAAGTATATTAATTTGAGTTAACTGTTTAATTATGATATAAGTCAAGGTGTTAATCTAATGGAAATGTATCCTATTAACATATACAATTATTATATAAGTAAATGAGAAAGAATGTGTAAATTCCAGAACAGAACTCGTGATTTATTTATGTTTTCAAGATAACCAAATCTAGCGTCCTGCACTTGCTTTTATACTGGATTGTTGATTGTTTCAAGACGAGATTGATTAATTAATTTCAATCAGAATCAATCGCATACTAAACTTTAGCTCTTTGTTATTGCGCCAATAACATGATCGATGGCGCGAGCTTATATAACTTGTAGAAACAAAGGATTGCGAGCTTCAGGGATTAAGCACGCAATTATAATTTAGTTATAACTTTTTGATAATACTATTGTATACAATGTTCAAATATACAATTATTTTTTTAGTATATTAACCAGGTGAGTAATACTTTCTTCTTGTTTTAACTCTGGTACATTATATTATTTTTGACAACCAATCCAATTGAAAGTGAGGTATAGATAATTGGATAACCAATTTTAGTCTGGTTTGGAAATATAAAAATCGCGGGTCAGAAATATGGTTAACTCGCAGAATCAATTCCATACAATAATTCTGTCCTATGATTAAGATTTAGTACTGATAGACGGGAAAATCCATGATATATATATAGAAAGGAGTTATATGTTGAATGACAAATGGAAAAATACTTTCCCTTCAACAGAAAGAGTCCGTGCTTTTTCTCTTGTCCAAGATATGTAGGGATACGTTTACAAAAAAAATAAAGTTCTTGTTGAAACTTAGTACACTGCCCAGTCCTTCTCAATCCACCCTAGCTGTAGTAGATTGTAGCTTAAAAGCACGCCAAATCTCTCTTTGGCAGAAAACATGCTCTTGGCTCTTGATGTTATTGTCATTAACCCTGTAAAATACCTGGGACCCTAAGGTCCCAAGTCCTTCAATTGGTATGTGTTGCTTGGTCCACATTTCTTGAGGTGGTATGTTCCTAGAGAACATGTTGGTTGGGGTCAGATTGTGAATGCAGGCTGACACCTGGAATGCAAACCCCCAGAATTTTGGTGGCATGTTGGATTGAAAGAGACCTGTCTTTGCCATGCCAATAAGCTGATGACCCATCTTCTTGCACAGGCTGTTACTTGACGTGGCATAAGGGAAAGTGGTCAGATGGATGATTTCTTCCCGCTTGAGGTGTTGCTAGAGTTAGCTTGAAAGGCACTCTCTACCTTGATTGGTAAAGAAAGTTGCAATCTTCAATGGAGAATGCATTGCCTCAAAGATGTTCCTATAAGCTATAAACCGTTATTATGTTCATTATTGTGGTACCTCTGATTTTATTTTAATGAAATACACAGTAGCATAATGTGTGTATTTATCCATAAAAGCTACTATCCATTGCATGTGGTTTTTGGCCTGAGTTAAGGGACTGATAACATCACTATATGCTTATTTGACTAGGTAAATGGATTTTTGTGTTCTTGATGGAAAAGAAGCATGAATAATCTTGATTTAGCACAAGGATCACACATAAATCCTTTTGCATTAAGAATAAGCTTGTCATAATGGTTTAAGGGTTTATGTACTCAGTCCTGTCCAGGATGCATAAACATATTATATTCAAAGTCGTATGTTTTTTTTTGAAACAGAAGTGGTGGAGATATCAGTGACTATGGCAGATGGCACTTTAGTGCAAACTCCCTTCATAAGGGAAATTACATTACGCTCACAAAAAGGCCCAGAGATAACACTGAACAAAGTGTTGTTCATTGAGAACGCACCAGTGAGACTATTTTCTCTACTGGCACTGGATGACAAATTAATCCCTGCTACTTTCTATGGAAAGGAATAGTTGTAATTAAGAAGGGAGTTCGGGAGATTTTGACAGCCACAAGCGTAGGTTATAAATCTTTTTGTTCTACATGCAAACCTATTAGATGCACTCCCTGGCACTGCAATCTATGGAATACTTAAGTATGATGTCACTGGAGCTACAAGCCTGGTAGCATGACTCAACCACATGGACCAATTGAAGACTCCGATTACAGTAATTGTAGTCATTATACGTGGACTTTAGCATAATAGGTTTATGTATCCTGAACAAGACAAATTACATTGAGCTTTAAATCATAATGACAAACCTATTCCTAATGTAAAAAGGTCTATATGCAATTCCTGTGCCGCACTAAAGATTATCTGGGCTTATTTTCTATCAGGAGCACAAAGATTCACTTACCCAGTCAAGTAAGCATATAGTGACATCATCAATCCCTTAACTAAGGATGAAAACCAGATGCACTGGATAGCAACATGTAGGAAGATTACACGCATTATATAACTGTGTACCTCACAAAATTAAAATCAAAAGTACCACAATGTTTTAAAGTCTATAGGGACATCTTTGAGGCAATGCATTTTCCATTGAAAATTGCAAGTCCCTATAATGATCAAGGTAGAGAGTACCTCTCGAGCCAATTTTAGCGGTACCTCAAGCTGGATAGAATCACCCATCTGATCACTCACCATTATGCCATGTCAAATAGCGGCCTGTAAATAATATTCTATCTATATTAAGATATATATGGCTATTTTAAGTAGCTACTCTAAAATAATATACTATAGATAATAAGACAAGAAGTGTAATCACCAAAACAGAATTTGTGGTTGTTTAAAGTTTCCAAAATAATCAAACCAGCGTCCTGCACCGGTTTTATATTGGACTGGTTTATTTTTCAAAGTTTAGATTGATTAATTCATTTTCATTAGAACCAATCCCATACTAAAGTCAGCTTTAATTTTTGAGCCAATAATGTTGTCAATGCTGCAATCTTGTAGAACTTATAAAAATAAAAACTTGCGTAGAGATTAAACACCCTGTCATATTTTAATTATAACTTATAATACTATTATTGTATGCAATGTTCGAATATACAAATAATATTTCATAAGATTCTTTGGGAGTTCTATTGACTTGTCCACAATTCTTCGGGATCTCCAATTGATTTTTGTAAACAACCGTTGATTTTTCTGGACTATCATTAATAATAGCTAAGTGAATTGTTATACTTTCCATAAAAAGCAATGTAAAAACAAGTGGATATGTTGGCTTTATCTCTGGGTGTCTATTACGATTATATTCAGCTATTATTAAAGGAAGAACTCCTACTTTAATTTGTCTAGGTGCAATAATACTTATGGTACAATGTGTACGATCAGTAAGAGGTACTATATTAATATGAAGATAATAACTATTGTCACTATTTATTACTAGTATGTAGTTCTTTGACCATTGAACAGGTGAAAGGTCTGAGCACTTATTATCATAGTGATTGCTAACAATGGAATGGACATTACAATAAGGACGTGATTATTTTATACATTTACATTGTGCAAAGTTTTGGGTGTTGTGAGTACTCCGTATCTATGTGAACAACCAGGGGGCTGAACGATTAGGGCTTTGTTAGTTATTTCGGTTTACACTTATACTTATCTCATTTGTTGGGAATAATAAGTGGAGACAGGAGCATTCCTGCGACCTATATTCGTAAAAGGAGATAGAATACCAAATTAAAGGGCGTTTTAACGTGCCTCTCTGCGCACAAGAAGTACAGATATGTTAAGACACATGTTTATTATTAAATAAGTCAGCTGGACTTGCCATAGGTAGGATGTATAAGCAATGTGCTATCTGAGTCCAAAACTAAAACATAAAAATCTGAAATGGTTTATTATATAGTTGCAGAATCTCTACCATTGGCTGGTTCAATTTTGATATGTTACTTTGCATTTTTGTTTAGCACCAACAGATTGTACTAGCTATTTTTCCAGGCTACATTTGTATTGATAATTGCTAATAATATTAATATAATCATCATGGGACCAGAGCTCTTATAAGTGAAAATACATGCATCCAAATAAATTCTAAATAGACCAAAAGAAGTCGGGAAAGAAAAATGGGTGCCATACCAGCATAATGGTGACTCACACCGATCATAAAGTGACCTCAGCAGCTTTCAGATCAGGTGTGAGAAGTTGAGGTAAATCATACGACAATACATGGCTACCTAGAGATGACCATTCAAGAAAAACAGTATAGCATCAGCCTAAATAGCATGAACACCCAAGTTTGCAGCCAAAGACAGTACAACAGGAATGCTCATTAGAGTAGTTACAGGACGATAAATTACGTGATAATGATTGAAACACTAGGCATTACTACTAGCAACCAACTTTGACGTGAAATTCCTATGGACAGTGTCAAATGCCACATTACATGCCCAAACCCACATAGGATGGAATGGATTGACCCAAGAAAGACATTCAACTAACTAAAAAGCAGTCTGCTCCATAAGACCATTGAGCTCCTGATTGCATGCTTGTTTTCAAAAGCTCGAGTTCAACAGACATAGAGCCTCCTCCATATTATGAGATACCTGACTGCAATGTACCTCAGCTGCTTCACAGAAACATTGCTGCATAAAACTGGCACTTGACTCTGGTGTTGAAGCCACTGCAGGACTGAATTTTCACTAAAATTACTTTTGAGAAACATTTAGCGAAAGCTTTGCATTAGAACCATTTGCAAACGCAAATTCCTGGGTTGAATCTTCAATAAAAAATCCATGAGCAGTAATTTCACCAACTAAAATGCATTCCTGACTTGTGCAATACTTATAAATAGATAATTTTATCCGATAAAATTTATCTCGGTATAAATATTACATCTGTGGTGATAACCCACCGCTGAGCCGAGGGATATTACCATAAATCTAATATTTTTATAACGATATTGAGTGATAAGTTTGAGTGAAAGTAGTAGCGTAAGTGGTGCTGCGTATAATTTTCCCCTATATTAAGGAAATAAGCTTAAATTCCAATCTTTAATTATCTTTGTTAGGACCATTTTAAGTATTCTGACAGGTCAGTAGATCGGCGGGAGACCATATGTCCCATTTATGACTGTTCCAGTCAGTGCATATGGTACGAATCAATCTGTTGCAAGACCGTTCAACTCCGAATGAACACCTTGGGTTTGAGACCACGATGGACTATTTAAGTTTGGTCCACTACCATGCTATTTTCCGGAGTAAATATACATTAGTAATTCCTAATCATATTAAATAATGTTGGAACCAAAGTGCTCATTACACTTTTACAACACATTTTTTATTATTGTTGTTATTATATTCGCTTATTACTACAGAGAAAAAACGTTCCTTCCTAGTTAAGTTTCATGAAAATTTTGGTCAATGATCTTACTGGTTTAGAACTTGGTACGACAATGCCGATAATTATCTCATAAACTAACCTACAGGCAATCAAATATTAAATCGATATAATCACCTGGCGTTGAAGAGAAAGTAATTTATTTCCTTCTGTCATTCAACATGTAACTCCATTCCAAATATATACATATCGTAGAATTACTCATCTATCGGTACTAAATATTAACCGTAAGATAGAATGTTGTACGGTATTGCGCGAGTCAAACCAAGTTATTTGACCTGCGATTCAAGTTCCAAACTGGATTAAAACTAGTTAACCAATGAACTACGAGCCTCACATTTAATTGGATTGTTGTTCCGAAACTAAAGCCGGCTTTAATATATGATTGGTTCTAATTGAAATCGATTAATCAATTTCTATTTAGAACAATAAAATTCAATCCAGTAAAAAAGCAAGTGCAGGATGCTGACTTTGGTTATCTTGGAAACTTGGAAGAGAAGAACACAAGTTCTGTTTTGGCGATTATACTTTCTTTCTTATTGTTTATGCAACATATTATTTTAAAGTAGCTACCTGAAATAACTATATATGTTAATATAAGTATAATGTTACTGACTTGGTTTCCTTATCTTACTATTTTCCAATTAAAATTGATCATTGTAACACCATATAAATATAAGCAATCGATGACTGTCTTTTATTTTACCATTACTCATTGCTCGCTTGCTATCATAGATGCACAGTTAGTTCATATTGTTAGATTTAGAACTAGCAAACGGTGTTGCAACACAACCTATCGCAAGATCGCTAAACACACATTCTAATACAACCTTTAGTCTGCGAATGAGGAGCACGTCTTTTACCCTGATTATAGCTAATTTAATTTGATTGTCCCAGTTTTATGACCATACAAAATATAACATATTTCTGCCGATAACAATATTTCTAATAAAGTTTTAAGTTAATGCTCCTACCTATTAACTTGTTTGAACGTAGAAAGATGCGCGTTATAGTAGGATGTATATATATGGAAAAATTCTATTATGTGCTATGCTCGGTCACTGTGTAAGCTCTTGTTCTTGTTGCCCTTGGTGCTATGGAAAAATTCACATCCCCATATTCGGAACACGATAACAATAAACAAGACTTTTCGTAAAAGGCCTTGTGTAGTAAAATGATTAAAATACTCAACAGGTGAACTAGTCATTATTGATGTTTCTAACCGCGTTCAGTCGCAATTTACTAAATCACAAAAAGGCTTCTAGCCAAACTGAGATTTGTGGTTCCTCACAGTTAGTGGTTAGTCTATTTTGGATTCAATAGAGCAAATGTTTTTAGCATTTAGGGCCAATTAGGTCCTTGAAACCAGGCTCATTGGTTAATATTATACCAGAACGAGTTTGATCGAAACTGGTTTTTTGAGCAAAAGAAACATAAATACATAAATACATAAATACAAAGTTTCATACGTTAGTAACAACAAAAAATGTTCGCCATATCAAAACAATTCTAAGCACAATGCACAATTAGTAAATATACAACAACTTTGAACGCTATAAAACGCCAACTCAGTCCATTATCAAGGACCGAAAAAATGATCGAATAAGTCTTTTTACCTCTTAGTAATGGGTAAACATCTAAGACCTTACTTCGGTCCCTGAGAGTAAGAAAGAAAACTGAAGTTAAACTGAACTTGTCCTTTTTACAAATACCAGATAGGCAGAAAAAAATCTTCAACAGTTTATTAATTGCTATTGACTCTGAGATTGGTTATCAATATTCATAGCCTTGAATATCATCAGAGATGGAGAAAGGTTAAAATGATGTCAGCTAATATCACCAAACGTCAAGATTGGGCTAATATCACGTACCACTTTATTCACTAGCACTGCAATAATGACCAACCAATATCGTACAGAGAGGAAGGTCAATTTTGCATTATTATTTAATGAATAATATTAAGTTATTTTATGTTATATTAAATTCAATTATATTATATTATATTATATTATATTATATTATATTATATTATATTATAGTATATTATATTACATTATATTATATTATATTATATTATA
>NAOQ01000482.1:35426-56669 GCA_002751075.1 Ichthyophonus hoferi
AAAAGGTATAGGAATGCTGAATACAATATCCTACTGGTAAATATTATGTTAATGAGCCAAAAAATTACAGCGCCAATATCGAGTATTTATTACTTATTATTTTATTATTGATATATTTGTTTTTTAAGATATAAAGAAAATTATCTATCACGGCTAATTTTCTAATTTTCTAAATAGCTGCTCGTAAATATCACCCGCATAGACTGAGGCCCTATTCAAATTAAACTACTAATATTAACTAGACTACAATTTTTGAGCTAATAAAAATTATACTAAACACAGTTTTGGTTCGGGCTCACTTTCATATACATACTGTTTATTGAATTTAAGATTAACCAACAGGATTACACATAAGGCACGCGTTTACCCTTGACTGATTATAAAATATCACAATTAATCTTACCACACACTAGAATAATGTAGATGTGACATGATCTTTCGTAA
The DNA here is from genome assembly GCA_002751075.1 of Ichthyophonus hoferi. Taxonomy (NCBI): domain Eukaryota; class Ichthyosporea; order Ichthyophonida; family Ichthyophonidae; genus Ichthyophonus; species Ichthyophonus hoferi. The sequence goes on from NAOQ01000482.1 coordinate 35,871, forward strand.
TTAGCCTACAGGGAATTGTTGACAATTGTTCTTGCATTATTTTCAATGCATTCATTAAATATATATTTATTATTCCCAAGCTATGAACGTGATAGGAATACTCTGGGATATATTGCGGTATAGGGAAACAATTATTAATATCACATTGATTGCTGATTGAGTCATTCTGGGTTAACTGTAGCTATATTATTAATATTATTATTATTAGTTCTACCATGAAAATCTAAACGGCAAAACGTGGAAAGAAAATACGCCACCAGAGCATAGTCACTAGATCTGACAATACAACAGTATAATATAGTATACCATATAATATTATAGTATACCACAGGGGTATCAATATTTCATCTAGCCAGGATCATTATCTATTTTAAGTAAAGCATATATAGGCCACCAATCATGTAAATGCATTGTAAATACCAGTAGGATATGTATAGTAAGTAATTCCTAGGTAGGTGGGCTGGTATGGGTTAGGAGGGATATATAAGTAAGTAGATTCACACTATCCTGTAATAGATTGGGGTTAGGAAATTTAAATATATATATATTATGTAAATGAATTATGAGTCAAACCTTTCACATAGGGATGTTACAGTGATATATATATATATTCCTTCTCTATACAAATATATCTTTTTAATGTAATGAAATATATTAACATGTGTAATTTATTTATATACAATTGCTTCATGAGCCTGAGCCAAGCAAGATTAGCCGTAGAACCCAACGAGACCGTTGTCTTATGACGTCATAGCACCATGCACTATACTATACACTCATGTTAGGAATATCAGAATATTTTAATTAATTAAATACTAAAATGTGGCACGATACAGTACATTATACTATACACATGCTAATAATATTACAGTATTTTATTTAATTGAAGTTAATGGCGGGTTCATTGTTTTCCCACACAGCCTCTCTTATACCTCCACAGAAGGGATGCTGATCACAATATTACAACTAATTAAAACTAGCATAACAAACTATACAATAATATTTTAAATAATTAATTAATTAAAGTTAACAGCAGTTTCATTCTCATCCCACATCGTCTTTCCCGTACATCCACAGAAGGTATGATGATTTTGAAATACGCCAGCTGACCGGGCAATAATACCACAACTAAGACCAACTGCATAGAGAAAAATAAGAGTATTACATGGGTTAGTATCGTAAGAAAGGGATATATATATATACAGCATCATACAATATTATAATTTTATATTATATAGTATAAGATAATATGACATATATATCTACAATAGACTAATTATAATTAACTCTTTCTCTATACATACATCACATTATAAAACTCAATGGTAATACAACGAAGAACGACTGTAGAAAGAGTAAGCCAGAATATTACATAGATAAGTATAGTAAATGAGGGGTATATATATAATATCATACTGTATCATCATGCTGTATCATGTATAAGATAATATAATTTATACTATAACTAGTTCTTTCTCTATAACTACATCTCATCATATATCTATGCAATACTATACCATACACTATATACTATAAACTATACTCTATATATTATATCTACCCTATATTACAATAATTTCCTTTCTCTATACATACCTCCTGAACTACCATTTATAGCACTCTCAGGGTTGGCAGTCAATCCAAAATCATCTTCCTTTTCATGTATAACCATAGATCGACCAATAATATCATTCACACGCACCAGATTATCCTGTATAAATAATATTCAATGTTTGAATTTTTATATCTTTGTATACGACAAAACAAAAGGATACCAATATGGGAAAGGGTTCTCATTGGAGGTGAGTATTGAGTGTAATGTAAAAATAAAATAAAATAAAATAAAATAAAGAAATATAATATAAAATAAAACCATATAAAATAACACCTAATGAAAACATCATGTCAGAGTTAGTTAATTTTTATACATAGAAGATAAAAATCGACCATTAGAATAAAACAACCAAAACAATATAAAATAATATAGTAGACATACAGTGAATCGGAATTTTGCCTTCCCATTCTCATCGGCTAACACGTTGCCAAGGTCACCGACATGGCGCTCGGTGATTGATGATGAGCGAGAGCCGTGAATGACATTGGTTGGATTGTAATGGGGGCCACAGTTGAGACAGCTGAATAAGTTATTAAAATATAATGTTGGGTTATTATTGGTAGGTATTATAAGTATATATATATATATATATATGACAGTATATGTGATGTAGTGAAAGCTTTGTGAAAAAATAGTTAAAGATGATGGATAATATGAAATGGATAGAAGGGAAGGTATTAGGAGATATTGGTATACATACATATAGAGAGAAAGAAATAAGAATACGTATTAATATAAGTAAAGTAAGGTCTACAGTATTATACACAATTAAATACTCGACTGCATGTTATTATAATATAACATAAGATATGCTATTAATCGATAACGAGAGATTAATTAGCAATCGCATACTCAATTGGCTAGTGAGATAATCTAGTTGCTTTATAATTAGGACATAGAATAGACCATTAGATGGATAGAAAAACATAAATACGTAGCTATGAAAGATAGAGTATATACAGATATACATACCCATTGGAGATGTCACCGTATTCGTGGATAGTCAGGCCATGAAGGCCTGGGGTTAATCCTGCCAGTCATATAGGGTAAGTGTAAATAGCCTTATCTGGCTATTATCCTACACCTGTATATACAAGAGATCCAAATGATGCTGCCAAAAATAAGATATTTTATATTATGTATAGGTTGTGCAACTATTAATAGCTTTAGTAATAGTAATAATAATAGTAATAATAAAAACAATAGCAATAGTACCAATAACAATCGCTATAACAATAGTAATAGTAATGCAGCAGTAGTAGTATTAGTAATAATAATAATAATACCACCAATCCAATCATAAATAATAAAACCCACTCCCCTCCAACTACATACCTGTAATAGTTCCTTCAATCACACATTCTGATTCTTTGATCTGTAAAAAGCGAACCAATCCTTTGGTGTGCTTATCTGTGTCGAGAATACAAACGGCTGCTCCGAGATCTTTTTCTGCATGAATGCAATAAGGTGAGCATCATTATATTGTAATACGGTATGATATGTGTCGATATATGTATGAGAAGAATAGGCATATAGAGGACAAGATGGCATAGCAACGTGTCTATGTTTATCATGTATTATCATTATTATTGTTATTATTTTCTATTATTATTCGCACTATTATTCTTAATACTCTCACTATTATTCTCATTATTATCTACTATACCTACCTGATCCAGACTGTCCTCTGACAATAACTGATCTACCAGTGTTCCCTAACGCATTCTTAATGACGGAGGAGGGTAGATTGGTGTCGACCAATACCTGCTTCTCAGCCAAGTCCACCTGCACCTCCCTCACACCTGAAGGGTAGAGTAGGATGAGAATATGATTTGAGATAAGATGAGAAAGGAGGGAGAGAAAGAGAGAAAGAGGGTAAAGGAGATGGATATCCACAATAGAACCTTGACATATAGCATATAGTTAGTGTGTATGTAATACCTTGTATAGCGGTTAGTATGCCTTTAATATCATTGACACACGACTGGCAGGTCATCTCTACCGCTAACTCTATCTGGGGTTACTTGTTAGTGTTTATAGTATATGTAGTATATAATATAGATGCTATATATACTCTGTCATATGCCATATATACATATACATACACATACATAATATATCATATATACATACACATACATATACATACTATACCATATATACATACACATACATACACATCCATTTATATATAACATTTAGGTTCTTCTTCTCCTTCTTTCCCTTTCTATATCTCGCATACACTTTTACTATCCATTCATAACATCGGTAAAGGTATTTATAGTTGGGAGATAGTATACACCACCTTGGTGTATGGGGCCACAGGAGCGGCTGAATCATTGGTTGCAGTCATGATAGCGAGCAATGCAAACTCTATAAAGTACCTATACTATATATTTGTATATTTGTACTATACTCTTCACGTTTGTTTATTCTTCTATATAGAGTTTCTGGGCTCTACTAGAATGTCCTCTAAAATCGGCCAGATAAGTAGAACAAAAATACAAAACCCCCCTTGTTAATTATGCTACGCGATATAGGACAACATAAAATAATATGGCATAAAGCTTTATAAAGTTTTATACAGCAATTCTAATTATAAAGTACTTTATATTATTTTTTACTAGCATTTAATAAAGTATATATATTAATATAGAGTTTAAGAGTACAATTGATTTTAAATAAACTAATAAACCCCCCTAGATATTGTTCTGGCTATATTTACATTAATGTCTGCTGTAGGTAACTTTACTGATTGGTGTTTATCTTTCATGAAAAGATCGTATTAGACCAATTAATAAATATAACAATTAATTAATGAATTGATTAGTTGATAATCAGCGGCCTTGGAACAAATGGCTTTGTTATGGTTGTTAATATTGTAAATGCTAGTTTAGTATGGAAATATAGTAATTATATATATAATATAACAAAAAATATTTTAAAAATATTTTAAATATTATAAATAGTGTGTGTATTATAAACTCTGTTTAAACATATAGATCCTAATTTATTCGGTAGGTCTCGGGAATCATTCATGAGTACGTCATGCCAGCATTATAGATGTTGGGCAGGGTAATACGTAATATATACAATTGCGATAATCAGTTTAAGGAATTTTTCTATATTATTCTATAATAAAAGAGCATATATAATATAATTTAATATATAAAATAGTATAATATATCCTTAACCCAACCGCAATCCATATGTTATTAAAACAAATTAATCACGGTCATAAAAGTTATACTTAAAATCAATTGTCTAGACTATATAAAATTTAAAAGCTGCATTGGGACCAATAGAAATAAAAAGCCAGAGCGTCTAGGCAGCCAATAGTATTGTCTATCGAAAAAGCATACAAGTTAATTCCTATTGACTCCCTGTATATAGGCTGATTATGATTGGTGATCTGTGTATGCTCATTGTCTTTTATCTTTCATTTTATCTCGTAAACAATGGTCTCTTGAAAATAAAATATAAAAATTATAGTATTATATACTAGAATATAATACAATAGACCATACTATACTATAATATAATAATACAGTATATTATATATAATGTAATAAAATATACAATAATACAATACTATACATCCTACCTAATAATACAAGTACAATATATATAGCTACAATCTTACACTATGGTCACTCGCCCTCTGCCCATCATAATAGCTACTTTACTATACACCATTGCCACTAGTTGTGGTGTCAATGACCCTTGTTGTTTTGACAGTTTGTATAAGCACCTAACCAAGGATGGGAGAGAGTTACGGTATAGTTCTATTGAATGGATGAAAACATGTTTCGAAGCATTACCTTATGGACAAAGAGAGAAAAGGATAAAAAATATAAATATAAAGGCGGTTAAGGCCGCATACGACACCTTTTATGCCTATAAGGTATTGACTATTTCATTTTTTTTTTGTTATTTTATTATGCAAGTATTGTTATATTGTTACTAATATATATATATATACATATAGTATAGTAGCTTATTATTTTATTGTTTTACTTTACGTAGGGCTATGATGGGCATTGTTTTCTTGTAAGATATTGTCCTTCTTTAAAGATTCTTGATAATTTTTTAAAGTATGCATGTATGTATGTTTATGTATATAGGTAGGTAGGGTGCGTGCGTGCGTAAGTAGATAGGTAAGTAGACAGTTATGTATGTATATATGTCTGTATGTATGTAAATAGGTGGGTAGGTAGGTAGTTGTTTCTCTCCAGTTAGGTTTAGTTGTGGTATTATTCTTAGTCAGTTACATTATCTTAATGTGTTATTAACGTACTGTTGGTGTATTATTATTTTACAAATAGCATACTGTTAGTATACTATTCGTATATTATTAGTTGATTATTGGTTTATTTTTACTGTATTATTTCATGGTATATATTTTATGGCCTGCTAAGTAGATAGTGGTGGAATATAGTATACTACAATAGCGTATAATTTATAAATTTATTATTATATTGGATTATATTATATTGGATTAGATTAGATTAGATTAGATTATATCATATCATACTATATCATACTATATCATATTATATCATGTATTGTACTACATTGTACTATATCATATCGCATCATACTATATCATATCATACTATACCACACTAGATCTAAACAGATCATATACATTTATTATAGTATGATGGTATTTAGTTTTTTGTCTTTACAAATTAGGTATAAAGATAAAAGACTGCATTGGTTTAGATTCTAGTGATCTGCATCAAAACTTTTTATATACGCATTTATGAATTTTAAATACTGCACAGATTGGCTGATAGACTATGTTAGATTATTTTTATATAAATGTACACACACGTAGGGTATACAGTAAGTTTTAAGTTATAAAGTCCTATACTAGTCTACGGTGCTATCTATAATTTAATATTTAATTGCAATAGAAATGGTAACCATAGTAACATGCCTATTTGACCTATTAGGACCTCGTGCTAGACACACATATACATGATAGCAACCCAGTACCCTACCAGACATTCCATCTGCAAGTAGATCTAGATCGCGAATTCGCGACTCTTCTACACCAGGAATACACCAATGGAGCACAGATGCACTTTGATCTGGCTGCCTTAACCTATCGCCTTCGCGATCCGCACACTAATTACCTCCCTCCATTGGCCGACACACTCAGCTATATACCGTCCTTTCACCTGGCTATAAATATGACATCAGAACACCAACCATATTACTATATTAGGGGTGCCATGGAGATAGATAACGTCACGACCTATGACTTATACTTGGCCATATATGGTACCTTTTTACCTATTAATGAGCATATAGGGAAGGCCATTGTGCGAGTGAACGGTGTTCCCGTGCAGGACTACTATACTAATCTGTTTGAGAGGATATGCTATATGAAGGACATGGGCGTGTGCTTCAACTGGTACCTCTCTAAGAATATCTTTAGGACTGTCGTGGAGGTTCCCACCATGCACAGGGTAGCCTATGAATTTAGCGATGGGCAAGTGATGAAGGTCTACCCGTATATAGGGAGATATGTGGAGATCAGGGGGAATATCACTGCACTCTATGATAGGCTGTATAGCCCTGTTATAGATCAACACAAGGATATTGTCATAGAGGATATTAAGACACTACTGGATGACAAGAAGAGGGTCACTGCACAAGAGGTAGGAAGGAGAGGGAGAGGGAGGAAGGGATAAATGGTATATATATATATATATATATATATGTCTGGGTTTCTGCACATCTATCTTTATAACCCACCCTCTACGCTTACTATTATCATCTTCTTTATTACACATTCCTTGGCCATTGATGTTTACTCTACCTCCCTATATACTTTATCTATATTAATAATATATGTGTTATAGTAGTAGTGCATACTACCTACCCCACCATCCCCCTTTGTGATTGGCACACCAAACCTTTGGTCGCCTATATATGGTTATTAGGCTTTATCTCTCATTCGTTTGTCTATGTATGACTGTATGCCTAGCTGTACTCCTACCAGATAAAAATACATCATGCTGAAAATTATACTGTTATACTATTTTACTACTAACATACTATTATACTACCATACTATTATACTACTATACTATTATACTACTATATTATATTATACTATTATACTACCATATTATTATACTATTATACTATTATGCTATTAAAATACTATTCTATTAGACCACCATACTATTATACTATTATACTATTATGCTATTATACTATTATACTATTAAAGTACTATCCTATTATACTACTAGACGATATTATACTATTATACTACCATACTATTATACTATTATATCTTCATACTATTATTAAACTATTACTTGCAAATTATAACATACTATCATAGCATTCTACTACAATACCATTATATACATATACACACACACTATACACGTACCCCTGCCTACCAACCGTCTATATTCTTCCTACTATCATACCATCATACTGCATTACCGTTATACTAACACTGCCACCATTATATATATATATATATCCATACACATACATACATATATCTATATACACTCTACAGGCTGCACTCTCTTTCAATCGTCTCTACCTTTCTTCCTACTCCTATGCCCCTGGTACCGACATCTACCTAGATTACTGTGACCCATCCAATAATCTTTGCTTCCACGCTACCCGGCTAAACAATACTATGATATTAAATTTAAACACTTTTACTTTCACGCCAGAAGCTCTATTTGACTTTCTCTCTATAATGGTAAAATCGGCCTATCATTTGGGACTTCATAATTTATTAATAGATGCTTCTAAAAATGGCGGAGGAGAGGTGGAGTCAGCAGTTGCTTTAGCAAGGTTGTTGGTGATTGGATGGGAGTCACGTGATGCACATGAACCATGTGTGGCCGTTGATTTTAGGAAGAGTAGGTTCTGGAATATGTGGGAGGAGGCATTTTATAGGTGGGTATATATATAGTGTATTATAGTATATTATAATATATGCTATAGTAGATCAGTAATGTACTCTATGATATAATAAATACTATTAATCTATGGTTTTACCAATCGTTCTGTCCCCCAACCTATATATGGCTAAGATATCATACATCATACATGTCATTCATTAACTTTATAGTGTCACTTACGCCAATGGTATCTCTTCTTTTTATTACCTCCAATCATACAGGAGTAAACCCTCTGTGAACACACCCTTTACACCAGTTGATATCGAGGCTTTAGGCTTATTAAGGAAGGCGTGTGTGGAAGAATTCGGTGAACACGCGGCTAAAATGAAATGTGAATGGCTAGAGGAGAAGTCAGTGACACGTGACATGTTACTAAATAAGGTTAAGGAACACTATACACCACATGATGATGAGGTGTATGGACACGTGGGATGGTTTAGCACCGGTAATGACAGTGAGGTGATGCGGGTCAGAGGAGGGGTCAAAGGGCTGTACATTCCCATCCACCATGATGACGATGACTGCTTCCAGGTGAGCATGGTTCAGTGCGGTGGTGTAACATACTATGTGGTATGGTTTGGTAATATATATGGTATGGTATATGATATAGTATAGTATGGTATGGAATATGGTATAGTATATAGTATGGTATGATATGGCATGGTATATGGTATGGAATATGGTGTAGTATATGATATGGTATAGTATATAGTATAGTATAATATATAGTATGGTATGATATGGCATAGTATATGGTATGGTATATGGTATGGTATGGTATAATGTAATATGGTATGGTATAGTATGATATGGGATATAATATGGTATATGATATGGTATAGTATGTTATGGTATGGTATGGTATGGTATGTTACATTAGAGTATAATGTAATATAAATAATATGATATCATATGGTGGTGCAGTGAAAACCAATCACTATACAATGTGCCAAAGAATGTCAATCATCTCTTTTTGTCTTTATCTTGCTCTCTTACTAGTTATTTAAGTAATTCATTAAGAATTCAGTGGAAAATTTGCACTATTGTATTAATGCAATAATAATAAACCTTAATATTACTATATTTTAAAGGCCCAATTTGAAAAGCAACACAGTCCAATCAAACATGTTATATAAACGAGCATCACACGATATACACACATATATATAATACACATAGAGTGGACCTAACCTACATTATTATTATTATTATTACTAGCCTTCCAAAGCCCTTGAAGCGCCAGCCGGGACGCCTTTTCACTTCAAAGATATTCGCATTGTTAGCGATGGCCAGTGTGGGTCCTCCTGCTCTCTCTTTGTTAGTACTATGTGGCTGCATAAAAAAGCCAAGATAATAACATATGGGGGCATATATGGTAAACCTCTTAATTTTGCCTCTTTTACTGGAGGTAATGTAGAGCGTGATCTGGATTTCTGGCGACGGACAGTATTTGGGGCTGTAGCTGGAGCTGTGGCCACTGGAAACTACACTGTACTTGAACATTTGAAATCATTGACACTAGCATCTAAGGGAACATATGGGTTTACATGGCATGAAGCCTACTTTAAGGGACACAGAAAGATGGAGGATAACCCTTTACCCCGCGACTTCTATCTGATTCCCGGTGACTATCATATTAATGTATGGCCAACAGGCCAGGAGATAGGTCAGGAGGAGGCTATGAATGTGGTGTATAAGATGACTGAGGAGGCTGTCTTTACAGACATACAGCCTGATTATATGTTAGAGGTAGAGTCCCCACAGGACCCCCATGGTTTAGAGACCTCCTTACTAGGGTATACTATTAATTCATGTGTCTTTATGGGATTGCTAATTGTGGTTGTGGCTACTACGTCTGTGTGTTTGTTAAGGAGGAGAAGGAGGGGATATCAACCTATAGGAGAGAATGGTGTTATGATATGATATGGTATGATATAATAAGATAGATATAATAATGTTTTTCTTTCTACTATCCCTGTTGAGTCAGGCCATGTTTGCGGTCTAGTGCAAGATGTGCGTTTGATAATAAACGCTTTCTCAATCAGTATAGCTTTATTTCATTGGAACCGGTTGAGATTTATACCTTTTATGGCAATATTCCTACCTCTCCATTGGTTGAAATCTACATATTAAGAAATAATATATGGATTAAACAGTTGTTTACCTATGATTATTGAAATATGAAAATAAGTCATAAAGTATATATGCTATTAACCTTATGATTTCTATAGTATACAAGCTTATCATAGCATATACTTTATTACATCATATTAAATACCAGCTGTGGATTCCACCATTGAGATTAACTCGTTTATTTTAAATAAGGCGTACCATTAGAGGGACGGCAATCACATACCAATCATCACCTAAATAATATTTTAAGTAATACATAACATTTTTACAAATATATTTATATATATGGTTCATAATCAATATATATTATTGGTAAAAATCATTAGATTATATGCTATGCTACAATATCTATATATCTATTTATAAACCCAACTCTATACTACATTCAACTTTTAAAATAACAAGGAATTTCTGTTGTACATTATTCTATACTTGACTGTTCGCACGTGTTTCTTTAACTAATTCCAACATTACAATACGTGTCTGTCCCCATACCAGGGCCCTGCCATTGGCTGTGATTGATTAGATATGTATATATCCATATCTCTGTATGTGCTTGAATATTCATGTTATACGTGCATGTTTACATAATACCTTTTCCTCTATATATACATTTATAATTGCCCATAGACACATTCACCCCTTTAAGTTTGAATTTAAATATAATCTTAAAACTTAAATAAAGTAATGTAATTGGCCCTGCTCCTCATAACATTGGTAGCACGTGTCACATATGACGCCATGGAGTGTTCCCATTCGCCACAGTGTACTCTCTTCTGAGTGGCAGCGAGCGCACCGCCTTTCTAATAGTGTATTCTCATTTGCTAATTGTCTTCGCCTGGACACGGAACGGTCAAGTAGTTCCATGAGTTCTAACCCGTTAGGATTGAAGGATAGGGATAGATCATCTATAGCTGTGAATTCTTTTTTGCTCAAAATAGTAGCGAGATGAGATTGGTTCATCTGCATTGGGAGAAGAAAGGGGCGTGGTTGGTTAGGAATGAGAGAATAACACTGTGTAAGAGCATAATAATAAAGGGATTTGTTTATTTTTTTTATTTCATTTCTTGGTAGGTTGATTGCTGGCTTGGTGGCTGGTAATCAATTAGCACCCATATATATATATATATATATATATATACGCATCTGTAAAACCACTCAGACTGGGTTGAAATACTAACAGTGGAAGGTATAATAGAATAGGATAAGATAGGATAGATTTTATTTGGGGCTACAGGTGGTATATTGCAATAATTTGAAAGGCTACTATATTCAATAATACTAATCGCGTTTTGCATTGTGGGTCAGGTTATGTCACATGGCCCGACCCATTACTAACACATTAAGGTAAGGCTTAGATAGGTGCCTCGGTTGGGTCTGATTAAAGTAAAGATCAGATTGATCTAACTAATATATATAGTATAATATAACATAATATAGGACACTACACTATAAACTGTACCCTAAATACAACAATGTAAATACACCAATTACCTTAGTGGAAGTAGTTTTTTTTGATCCCATCAAAGCATCACGTGACCTCTTACGAATATCATTGGTCACAACAGAGGGGTTCTTTGGTAGTTGACTAAGAAAATATCGATATTTCGAATTTTCCAATTTTTTCCATGTGTAGTAGTACTGTATGATTTGGGAAACCGTCTTTGTTTTTACCTACACCCACCAACCAGGGGTTAGTGTGTGTATAATGATGTGTAGTTTTATTATGATATGTGGTATAGGGTAGATATATATATATTGTATATTGTATATGGTATATGGTAGATAGATATTACTATATATTACATATGGTCGATGATATAAGGTAGTGGGAGTTGTGAAGCTGTCTCTATTCTTACTTATCCTCCAAAACTAGAAGCTGGTAATGATGCTAATAATGCTATAACGGTAGAATATAAAGTACATAGATAAATTCTTGTATGTGTATGTACGTTACAGTTACAGATTAGCATGGCATGGGAAGGAGTAGAATACTATATATATATTGAATATATTATATAAGTGCTATGATATAAGGCACATACATATATTATTGTTTGCGTGTGTATGCTGTAGCTTAGATAGGAAGGAATAGAATACCAACCAGGGTCTGTAATCGGAAGAAATGCTTTCCATATTGTTGAAAGCCAATCTCAAACAGCTTCTTCTCCTCGTCAGACCAGTGAGGTTTAGTCCATCTGTCATGGCTCGTATCACAGGAAGACATTAACATGCCAATGGCCGCCTAAATTGGATTAGATTAAATTGGATTAGATTAGATCATGTTGTAGTGCACTGCATTATATCATAGTATAGAATATTGTATTGTGTATATTAATTTTTGTTGTACCGTCTTACAGTATATTATATATTGTCATTTCGTTTTGTATTACATTATATTGTATCATCTTATTTTATGCATTCAAATATGCATACATACATATATATATACACACCGTTAGCTGATATTCCTTGTACATTAGAACGTAGAGGGCGTGCTCTTGACTCCAGGGACCTGGCACTGATAGCACAGCTGACCCTCCCAGTAGACAGTATTCATCCACTGTATAAGGGAGGGGAGAGGGAGGGAGAGGGAGAAAGATGAAATGATATAGAGATGAGAGAAGGTCAAAAATAGGGAAGATCATAAAGTATGATAGGCATATAGGCCATAGTATGAGAGACAAGTATAGTGCCATTAACATATAATCAGATACAGAACAACACCTACTACTACCTGTACATACAATTATACACACATATATACATACATACACACATACTATCATACACACATATATACATACATACATACTATCATACATACTATCATACCATGACACTATGATACACCCAAACATACATACACAGTAGTAAGAGATGGCAAGGTAAATATAAACCATAGACCCCTACCTAGGGAGTCGGTCAGGTTGTGAGGTGGGTACCATACTAGTTCACTTTTAAGCAACGTCTTTGTGCATGGTCTTTGAATCATGTCCGTGATCTCTGCCTGTAGAGCAGAGGAGGGGTCAGTTCTGTGTGGCAGTATATAATATAATATAATATAATATACGAAATATAATAGAACATAATAGAATATAATACAATATTCGTAAGGTAGTGGAAGAGATATATATAGTGTATGTGACCCATAAAGCAATGATAACATCGAAAACAGTATAACACACTTGGAGACTATAGTTATGCTGTAAGTTAAAAGAAAGAATTGTAGCCACAAGGAGGTATGTTGGATAGGTTAGTACAGTGTAAGGTAGTGGAAGAAGGGTGAGTAGGGAGGGGTGTGTGGGTCTATAATAATGACTAGATATATAGGTACAAAACAGAATGCTGTTGAAAATGAAAATGAAAGATATATAGCGAAGGAACATATATAGTGACTAGAGACGAGAATAGGACAAGGGAATAGATAGGATAAAATGAAGAAAGAGTCACATGGATAGGGCGAGGCAGGGAGAGAGAGAGAGAGATAAGGAGACAAAGAGGAGACGCATACGCAGATAAATCAATTGAAAAGGCCACATAAACGTATAGTCTACCGTGGGGGATAAAGTGGACACAGCCACTTAGTCCTCCCAGATATTAAAAAGAACCACATACCACATAATATATAACCCTAAGGACTAGACACTAGACATAATCTCATAAGTGCAAAGCCATACCCCGCCCCCCACCACAGACACAGACACATACTCACGCAATAATTAATTAATTAATTAATTAGCCATACAATACCTGATACTGCTTGCCAACTCGTATGACAGCCTTAGCAGTATCCTCAGAACCCTTCTCATTGGCTAGATCACCCTCCAATCCCTCTATCCCTATTTGCTTTGGCATTCCTTTTCCCTTCTGCGCTTCCTCACCCTTGTTACTTATTGGTTTAGACCTAGTATTGGTATTGTCTATACCTAATCCTTTAAGGTCGTGACCTACAACTTGTAAGATTAAAGCATTGGCACTGGTACGACGATGAAGAGGATCATGAGATGTGAAGGAAGGGGTGTTGTGAAGGTCATCTATATCTATATGATTATTGTAGTAAGCATCCTTATCATATTTATCATCATATTCATTCATATTATTAATATCGTTCTTATCTGTACGCTGATGGATACCCAGCTCCTTGCCTGTCTGTCCCAGTCGCTCTACATAATCCAAGGCCCCCTTTATATAGGGGTCATCCAACAGCATAGAGGGCACCTTTCTCTCCTCCACATACCGTAGCAGGCTCAATTTATCCGCACTATTTAATACAACCCCTAATCTATCCACATCTCCATCCCCACCTCTATCCCTCTTCTCCCCCCCACTGGCCTCCATCAAGGCCAGTGATATTTCCTCGCTGGTCATAGTTTCCATAGTAACCCTCTTAGCCTCTATGATTGATGACCGGCTAGTGGCCCTAAGTAGACTCTCTATATGGTCTATGAGGGGGATGTCCGCCGCTACTAGTGCGTCACCATCAGCATTCTTAATACCCAACTCTCCCTCGGTACTACCAGCCGCAACCATATTACTCAATGTATCCAGATCCATCTGTATATCTTGTTCTTGTTCACGGCCTTTGCGACTGTCTAGTGCTTTCCTCTCTGTCATCCTCTCCACCTCGCTCTTCCCATACCTCTCCTCTCCCTTGCTCTTATCCTTTATCCTCCTACTATCTCTACTCTTGCTTCTTTCCTCTCTCTTACAACTCTTCTCTACCTCACTACCATCCCCTATCTCCCTATTATCCCTTTCTCTACTACTTTCCTCTCCCATACTATTAGCTTCCCTCATACTACTCTCGTCTCTATTAGTACTGTCCTCTGTCATACTACTTTCCTCTCGCCTTCTAGGAGCCTCTTCCGCACCAGTAGTGCATATAGGTATAGGTGTGCTATAAACTCCTTCATCCCCACCATCTCCACTCCCATCCCACTCCTTTTTCTGTAGTTGTCCCATCTTATCAATGGTATTAGGCTCTAGGTTGGGGGTACAGATTGTCTCCTTGCTCTCATTTTGATCTATGGTGGACGATGACCCTTGATTGTGTAGACTATACGGGCTTGTATTGGCAGCCGAGTTGGAACTGGGAGTATTGACTGGTTCCTCCCGATTGTCCGTGTCGGTATCTGTGGTAATAATGTAAAGGTATAAATAGATAAATATATATATATATATATATATATATATATAGGTATGTATGCATGTAGGTAGGTAAGTAAGTCTATGTGTGTAAGTATATGTATACCATTTTTTATATAGAGCAATAGTAGTAGGTGAAAGAGTACAACATATATTTACCCTCGTCTAGTTTGTGACGTTTAGGAAATAAAATATCGTAGTCATAGGCCTGTTCAGGGTGTGTATTGCCCACATGCCGCCTAATGCCATGGGGATAGGGTTAGGGTTAGAAAAAGATGATGCGGGTAGGATGTATTATTGATAGTTGTAAAGAAATTAGATTGGAATTATAACATAAGAGAAAGTCATCACAGCAATATTCTATTATATATATTGGGTTTATAGTAATGTGGTGTGTGTGACATAAAAGGGTAAAAGAGAGGAGGTGTAGTAATAGGATCTAGTGGGAAGGGGCTACCTAAGGGGTAAGAATGAGATTGAATGGTGGATATAGATGCAGGAATTAGCCAATACCAACTCTAATAAAGTATATAAGTTGGCCCCAGTCTGGGCATGCGTTTTCGTTCATAAACGTGGTGTATGAATTCATCTAAGTAGTTAAGTTGTGCACCGGCCCAGTCTAAGTGTGATAGATTTTGGATCATATTAGAAAGAGATAATTAAGTAAATAATGGGTCACAAATAGTATGTATGGGTAGGTATGTAAAGCATAAAAAGAGAGAAATGGACCCAGATAGCAAGATATATAGAGCCATAAATACAATTAAAAAATGCATACATATCATCATACTCTCACACTATCATACACACTATTATACCTATTATCATACATACTATCATATATATATATCATCATACTATCATACTATCATACACACTATTATACATATTATCGTACATACATACCTTAACGATCTAGGGTCACTATATTTCTTCAAACAATCAGCCACAGAACATGCATATGGCCTTGCACCCTTATGTGTACCTGAATGATTATTCAAATGATCCAACCTTTTAAACCTCTTTCCACACACTGTACAACGATAGGGGCGCTCATCAGAATGTGAGGCTAGGTGCTTATTAAGACTACTTTGATTAAAGAAAGGCTTGTGGCATTCATGACAAGTGTAGGGCATACGGTCAACCTCAATAGTAGGAGAGATGAGAGGATGGGGAGAGTGTAATGGGGGTCGTTTTGATAAGTAAATTTTGTTGTTTTTGAGCATGCTTACCCCCCTATAGGGCATGGGCATAGCATTCATGCCTAGTATTTCACCTAGTGATTGGGGAGGGACCGTTGGAAGACTTGGATCTGATCCAGACGACATTTTCATATCCTTAAACCCAAAGGGAGAGAAGGAGGGTGACGGGGCAGGGGAATAATCGCTGGGGGTAGTATGCAGCCACCTGGGAGAGCGAGCAAGTTTAACAACAGCAACAGGCTCACATAGTGGTGGCTGTTTTGATAGTTGTAGGGGTGGTGTGGAAGGTGGTCGCGGAATTAAGCCCTTAACGTTATCACTATTAGGCTCCTCCCCATTCTGATTTTTATTTTTCTCCAACTTAAAACCTTTTGCTGGTTCTATTGCTGGCGGTAAAACTTGGGAAGGAGTAAGCGACTCTGCAAGCACATTTACACTTGTCTCAATTAATCGTACAGATAATACCGTGTCAGTTTTTACAGGGCTAATGTCTGGTGGTAAGCCATCATTGTCCCCCATCTCTAGCCAACCCACTGGAGTCTTTTTAAGTTTCCTCTTATATCCACCCTAACAGAATATAATAGAATACGCTAGGAAAGGTACTAAGTGATAAGTTCTGTTCACATATGGATAGATAACAAATAGATAAGATAGGTACACGGTGTGGTACTAATACGAGGTTATGTTTATATATAGATTGATATTTATATTTATATACACGTATACGTATACATATACGTATATAATATGTATATGATAATATATCAATTCATTTAGTATACAAAGGGAACTGAGAGACTGGTTTTGACTCTTTAATTTATTCTAGACTATATTCTACACTATTCCTATTATCTTGCGTCAAATATTCGAAATTACTACTTAGAAACTTAGAAATGACATGATAGCCTACACTGCAATGAAAACTCTCCAACAAGAATAGTGAGGTCAAAGCATTGGCATTTATTTAAATGATCTATATGATTAATAAAGTAAATGTAAATCGGAAAGTAATAAAATTATATATCTATAAGTAGTATATAAATAAGGAGATGGGGTATGCATATAAATTTGTGGTAGTAATAGATAGTAAGTAGAATATGGATCTCAGTCAACTCCTGATTTTAAACCCTGAGCGCCTTTGGTTGCAATTGGCTAATTAGGTTTTAATTATTTAGGGTGTTAAATTTTCGCTTGTTAACAGCGTACTCATAAGTGTATAAGTGTGTTTACGATAATGTGAAAATCTTACTTGTTAGTGTGATTTTCATTAATAAAAATGTGTGTATTATTAATATTTTTATTTTTTAATAATAATATTTTTATTAATTACTTCTTTGGGATTGTTAGACTGGATTATGAGATTATGTAAGATCGGTATGCGAAACAAGGCAAGGAACCGCACTATAAAGGTGTGGCTCTTTCATATTCATAAGGAAATTAGAAATTGGAAATTTTTGATTAGGTTTAGAAAAGAGTACTGGTTAATTCTATGTTTTCAAACCTGTAAACACAAGTATACAATGTAATTCCTTGGTGTGGCTAAATTATGTAAATGAGAATAGAATAACAAATGGTATTTTAAATAACAGCAATAATTTTTGTATGGATTAAACTGTAAATATTGTTTAATATTGGGTGGCAATAAACCTACATAGTTTTATCTATCCAATCCTGATACGGAAAATGCTATACGTTATATTTCTTATCTTATTTACGTTTATAATTTTATGCATAATGTCTATTATCATATATATATACATAGTACTTCAAGGCAGCATAAATGCGTAACAATATATATATAAATATGTTCATGTATGTGTTGAAAATGGCTGATAATACTACTGTATATACCCATGTAAAAGGGGTTTATAAGGGTTTCAAATATAGACATATTGTGTGATTATCTTAAGCAGATTCGTATCTATCAGCATTTGCCAGCCAAAACTACTGAAATCCAACCGATCTACCCATCATCTTAATGGGGTCATATTGATTTTATGTTATTTTTGATTGGCTATGGAGCTTTTGAATTTTTCTATAATACTTGACTATGACTAACCATAGTCCGATTGGATCTATACTATAATTAGACCACGTGGACGAATCACAAAATAAAATTTTATTTATATCTAAAATATCTAAAAGCCAGAAAATACAAACACAATATAATACACACATCAAATGCGCCATTTTAGAATTGTTGCATGAAAATTTCAACTAATCATGTGTGATAGGGTTGGGTCGGTCAGAATTTAGAAGCTCCTACATATGGAGGGTTTATATCTGACATGCATCTAAATATATCCTAAATATCCCAAAAAAAAAAAAAAAAATACCATCACAACCTTGGCCAGTCCTTAACACCAATAAAGGTGAATCAAAATAAATCAAAATAATACTAGTTGTAATATATCTGAATGCTTTATTATAGGATTATTGAAGGATTTGCCTTAATAATTTTTGGGGAAAAATTTGGTATGCTAGGAGCTTTAGCAAATAACTTAGAAAAGCTACGAGCCATGGGATTCATCGGCTACAAACTGCATAGTCATATGCAGTATTGTAGCCGATGGAATATGAGTGTTTGCTAAAGCCAGTAAACAATGATATATTTATTTTTTGGATTTCAACGTGCTATGTAAACTACAACCATTTTATGTTACGTGTTTAGTCCGTTACAATGATTCCTTGTTTTTTTATATGATCTTATTTTAATAATAGAAATTATCTATCAAACTTGCGTAGTAATGGATTGAGATTAGTTCTTTTATACCATATTATATTTGGTTGACAGGTTAGATATAGGTAGAGGCATGTTCATTTCCCTTAACCGATACCTATTTAGAAATAAGTGAATGCTGAATTAAAGGGTGTTTTAACGTGTCGCCTTGCATGTACAGAGTACAGATAGGCTGAAACATTTTAATTATTAAATACGTCAGAAGAAGTTGATGCCTGAGCCCAAAAGGTTGATAAAGCTGAGAAAGCACAGCTAGTTGGATAGCTAGGATGAATAGCACAACGCAATGGGTTATATTATATTAATAAGATACATGTATATTCGCATTTGTATTCCAACTCAACAATGCGTGAATGTTGGGATCAATCGACCACTATGTACTGCTTGTTAGATTATGTCGTTTTCATGTCATTCGTCTTATGGCCTTAACTGGCTATTATTCACCATCCTAAACTTGATGGTATTATTGCTTAGTTGTGGTGAGTGTAAAATAGAATAACCTTATAATGTTGTATATTGTAGTAAATATATGAGGAGAAAAATGTCGAATTACAAACATGTATTAAAAAGAACCCAATAGTATAGTGAGAAGGATATATGACTATTCTTGGATGTGTAGTTTCTAAATTTCTTAATGTTTCACTAAGTCAATTTCATATAATGCCAGGTGAAATTGCTGTATCTGACTTAAATTATTGTTGACACTATACTGTATCCGTTTTACTTTCATGTTTACAGATAATGTATTGCATAACTCGTTCCTAATGATGACACAATGAGGCTTGCTTTGGTGGACCGCCTGATAATGTAATGTTAATAATTTGGTGATCAATGTACATAGGCACCTTTAAGTCTTGTCAAACTGTTGTCAAACAGTGTAACGAAATGATAAACAATTAAGTATCAAGATATAGCAAAGTATGAAGGTATCTGTTACAAAATCGGTAATCGCGATTGTACCTTTAAATCGTTAAAATAAGTGGCTCAAGATTAATTAGTTGTTGCTATATCTTT